>JBCHJU010155171.1:0-10203 GCA_039654505.1 Plocamopherus imperialis | reverse complement strand
AGAGAGAGAGAGAGAGAGAGAGAGAGAGAGAGAGAGAGAGAGAGAGAGAGAGAGAGAGAGACGGACAGACAGACAGGCAGGCAGACAGACAGAACGACAGTCAGACAGACGGACAGACAGACATACAGATAGACAGGCAGACAGACAGACGGTCAGACGGACAGAGTGACAGAGACAGAGAGACGGTCAGACGAACAGAGTGACGGCGACAGAGAGACAGACGGACAGAGACAGAGAGAGTCGGAAAAGAGAGAGAGAGAGAGAGAGAGAGAGAGAGAGAGAGAGATAGAGAGAGAGAATGGGAGAGAGAGAGAGAGAGAGAGAGAGAGAGAGAATGGGTGAGTGAGAGAGAGGGTGGGGGGAGCGGGTTGAGAGAGTCGGGGAGGGTGGAAAAGCGAAAGAGAAAAAAGGAAGATTGAAGATAGAGGGGGGTGGAGAATATATCAGACCCAAAAGCCGATATATCGGCATGAGCATGATTTAACTCTTTGACTACAACTTGCTCGTCTCTATGTCAAATAACTAAATGGTACTCATGCCGATATCTCCTTGATTGATGTAGAATGCGTTGAATTCCATACATTATTCTCGGCATAGGAAGTCCTTGATTTTATCACCACTACATCTCAACGAAACGTGGATCTATGGATTTCAACGATCATTCATGATATTGTAATGATTATATCATCCACGTTGTCAAAGAATGGCGTGATTGAGCAATTCCAGACTGTTATCAAAACATAACAAAACACGACCTTGTCTCTTGCCCACCCTTGCCACAAAGATTTAGATCCATGTAGTTTGAGAGAGTTATGTTTAAGTTTTGTCTTAATTTAAAAAACACACACAAAACGAGCAACCTAATGATGATTAGGTCCCCATTTACGTTCTACCGTTTCTGGTACGAAATATAATGTAAACACCCCATAAAGGGTCTAACGGTAATGTCTACATATGATTGGATATATAGCCAAGCACATCCAACACGTCACCCTCCAAAGGCTTGGATCTTTAGCTATGAAACATTCGCTGATAATGCGTAGCATCATGCACCTTTCGATTTTCCATTTACAGACAGAAAAAATGCAATATTTGTATTGATTTTTGTTCCAGTAGGACCTACAGGTACATAAATCTCAAAGAGCGATTTATAAACAGCAACGGATCAATACAATGTCCGTCCTTGCTTCCCGTTCGTATTTGAGACTTGAGCTTTCAGAGGTCAACTTTCATAGATGTACTGTGGATGTAGACGTTTAATTAATAATATAATATCATTAAATGTCTTCGTCCACATTATCAGTCTCGAGCTGTCCCTAAACTTACATAACTGATTCTAAACTAGATATGATATCTATATTTTTTTTTCAATCTGAAGGTCTAAATTAGAACCGGATCTAGATTTAGCTAAAAGCAAGCATCTGCATTATGTTTTGTCAAACCAAAGCAAAGCCGGTAGCCCAGCTATGTTGGACATGTATAGGTATAGCCTATTCTAAATAAGTAAATGAGGCCTTCATCAATTTATTAATTAATTTATTTTACTTATTTACCATTAAAAGCCTGCGACGTGGACCAATTGTCCCAGGTATACTTCGTAGCAGCAAGCAGTGCCAGCAGCCAGGCTTTGGAAATGATTGAGAACTTCAAGGAAAGCACACGTGACCTCGGCGGCCTCCTGGGAATGAACTACATGCTGGATGCCTGCAACTACGCTACCAACGTTGCTGTCAACGATGATCGCAATATCTGCGATAACAATAGGTGGGTCGAGTTTCGTGTTTCAGGCAGATACATGTATATATATACAAAATTGGTTTAGTTTTATTGTACATGTATTATGGACAAAGGAAAAAAAGAGAAGTGAGATGGGAAGGAGCAAAAAAAAAAAAAAAAAAAAAAGACGAAAATTATTCCATGCTCATAAAATGAAGCAGCTGGCGGTTTTATGTTTTGTTTTTGGTTTGCTTGTTTGTTTGTTTTTGTTGTCGTTGGGTTTTTATGTGTGCTTTTTGTTTTTGTTTATTTGTTTGTTGGCTTGTTGGTTTGTCTGTTTTATTTCAAAATGTATTAATTAATTGCAATTTACCAACTTCATAAGATTCAGTACTCTTCAAGTTGGCCTTGTGTAATTTCCTTAGGCCCATACCAATTTCCGACAATGTTCAAAATCTGCTATTTCCCAGGTTTATGCCAACCTCTGACAATATTCAAAATTTGATATTTCCCCAAGGTTCATGCCAACCTCCTACAATGTTCAAAATTTCCTATTTCCCAGGTTCATGCCAACCTCCGACAATGTTCAAAATTTGCTATTTCCCAGGTTCATGCCAACGTCCGACAATGTTCAAAATTTGCTATTTCCCAGGTTCATACCAACCTCCGACAATGTTCAAAATTTGTTATTTCCCCAGGTTCAGGCCAACCTCCAACCCCGAGGACATTGGAAGCCTGATTGCCCGTGCCACCAACGAAGCCCGTCGTATGCAAACCTCGTCCCCCGTCCCGCCAACGCAAACCATGGTCGTGTTTGTGGATGACTTCACCATGTCCAGGAGCGGGTAGGTGGCACCTGGCAACGGTTGGCGGGGAGTCCCTCTGTCTTTGTTGCTTTTTTTTTCCTCACCTCCTACCCCCCGCCCACCCCCTCCCACTTCGTCTGACTAGTCTTTTCTCCTCCCCTTCCTCCTTTTCTGCCCATTTCTCCTTTCCCCTATTTCTTAAAACGTTTACAGGGTGGGGTTTTTTTATTACATATATTGTTATTATTGACCGATAAAGAACATATAAAAACTACACAGATAATCGGTTTTAAGCAGTTTGGTTTTGTTTTTCTTTGGGTTTTTTGTTTTGTTTTGTTTTGTTTTTTTGTTTTTTTTGTTTTGTCTTGTTTTTTGTTGTTTTTTTGTTGTTGCCTTTCTTTTATTTTTTCTTTTTTTTTTTTTTTTTGGCTTTTTTTGGGGTTGTTTAGAAATTTCTTTAGGATGTTGACGATGCCACTTTTGTGAATATAATGTATTCATCCTGCACTTCTGTCTAGGCCTCTAAATGAACAGCACCAGTTCCAGATACAAGCCGCAAACGTTGTCTCGGTTCGCGCTACGTCATTTGTAGCATCCGCACGGTTTTAAGGAGTGCATTGGCTTGGTCAGTAAGAACGCTCTTCTACTCCTAGGCGAGGCGATACGGTGCCACTGTCCCCGGTCCGAATCTCAGTGGATCCAAATTCTTCTTTCTTACTTTTCTATGTGAAATTCTTCCCTCCGTGTTTGTAATCATTCCCTATGAGGCTCATTGTCTAGACTTAATGTATCAGATCTATTTCATTGTACAGTAGCCTACTCAGGGAGACTGACTGACTGACACTGACAGAAAACCCAGTACCCGGAAGTGTGTTTCTTCATGGAATGGGTCAGGGATGGAGGGAGGGGGAGTAAAGAAGCTGAAAAGGCTGGAATTTGATGTTCCGTCTGGGGCGGGGGGGGGGGGGTACCTTCTATTGGAATGCCATGCTTATCTCGGCTTCAGGCGTTGAATCACTCGAGTTACATGTAACGACCATGACTTGCAAGTGGATTTATTGCTTGTTTATTTTGTTGTTTTGTTCATTTCAAGTTAAAGAATTTTCTATGACACTTGATGGCAGAGATGGTTGGAAGATCTGTGTTAAGACAATCCCATTGAATACGCTCGGACATATATATATATGTATGAATCGTCGCTCATGGTTCCAAGAAATGACTCCCTTATCCTGACTTTTTGTCTTAGATCCAAAGTGATGTATCATACCATAATGGTATGTCTTTCATCTGTATTTTAACAGAAACATCTTGAGCCGGGATTTGAACGACGCTGCTACTTTATATAACTTGCGGGTCATTGTGGTAGACCTTGGTGTGAGAAGCTTCAGACGTCTCGAACGATTTGTAGAAAACAGACAGGACATCATCCCATACCTTGGTGGCACTTCTTCCAACAGGAGACAGGCCAGAAATGAAATGGTCGTACGTACTTGCGACAGTAAGTCCAACTTTGTTTTATCATGCACTGTGTCTTTATTTGACGCTGATGGTAATATAAATTTCATATTGAGAAGAGAATGTATTATACGACATTGCATCGCCTTGTGATCGTAATATTTTCTTTTTAATATAATTTAGACAATACAATCAATAATAATAATAATAATAATAATAATAATAATAATAATAATAATAATACATGTAATAATAATAATAATGTTAATGATAATAACATAATAATAATCATAATAATGATAACAATAATAACAATAATAACGACAATAACGACATAATAATAATAATAATAATAATAATAATAATAATAATAATAATAATATAATCATAATAATAATAATAAAATATAATAATAATAATAATAATAATAATAATAATAATAAATCATTGTGATAACAATTACTATATAATATTGTGTGGTTGAATTTACTATTTAATCCTTTTTATGTTTCAGTATGTTGAAATTCATGAACACAATATGTCTGTATTATATATATAATACATATATAAATACATATATATATATTATATATATTTTGGATAAATGTATTACATATATTTCATATTATACTTCAAAGAGAGGTTGTTTTTTATGTTTTGATCTATGTTTCAACAAGCTTCCCTGTTCTCGTTTGCAGGACTCAACTACATTGAATTTGGTGGGAATCCCGTTTAAGTAAAGGTCGTGACTGTGTTTCAGCACTGACACGCCTTGTTCTGCAGAGCACTTGTAGACTATTATTCTCTTCCTTCTTTGATATAAATAGCTGAATGGGATCATGATACATGTAGGCCTACTTCATGCCCAAATGATCACCATAGTAACAAGATTTCTGTATTTTTATTTTTAGAGAGTTTTTTTTTCTCTCATTCATTATTTCATCTTTTCTTTTTTTCCATTTGTTATTGTTAACAAAGATGAGGGAACAACCATAATTATAGACAAATTCTGGCAGCTTCCATTGAAATAAAGTGCATGTATGTGTTCATGTCGTGAAACTTGAAGTGTTTCTCTTCATTTGTTACGCGATTTGAAATTGAAATTGAACGTGTAAGTGATTTACAGTCTGTCTCATAAGTTTTCGTGGATAAAAAAAAAAAAATGAAAATTCTCGAATCAAGTTCAGAGTACGGTGTAAATCTTTTTGAATTACGCCAAGATCTAGGTACAATTGTGAATCAGTCTTAACTGGGAATATTTTTTCTCTTGTCCAGTACTTACGAAAATGGCTCTTCGCTCGTGCAAATTTGTGATTTTTTAGCCATGACCATGGCATTCAAATTACAGAAATTTTATCGTAATATATTTCCTTGTTTACATCTTGAGCATAGTGACCCAGTCAATTGTTGATATTATGAACTCCTATGAGTGGGCGGGGCTAAGAGCGCATTTGAGCAAAGAAAGAGAATAGGGATAAGACAGGACAATTGGCTATTTTTGCAATTACTTTCTTTGCGCTCTAACCGCTAGGGATCGCTAAGTAATTATTATTATTATTATTATTATAAAAGAGAGAGCCTGTCGCGTGCGCGCTGGAAAGGGTCTTAATTAAACTTAATATATTTGCGCTTACTTAGCGCCCCTTAGCGGCTAGAGAGCATCGCCGATGAACAATTTGAATTATAAGGCAGCGAGAGGGGGCTGTCCAATCTTATTGTAAGCTATGGTCTTTGGTCATGCTCCACAACCCTATAATATCAATGGAATGAGTGACGTGCGGTGAGTATTTAATACGCATTTAATTGAAACAGCTACTGAAATCAACCAAGCTATAGCCTATGTCAACATGAAAATGATTCTCTAACAACGTCAGTGCAGAAAGAGAGACAACTCAACGCTTGGGATATATCTTAAATAAAATTTAAAAAGCTATATCATTTACATAGTGCCCCCCCCCCTTTGTGAACAGGCTTAAAATGCTTTACAATACATTTATCGCCAGCAGAAGCCCCGCCCCCCTCCCAACCACCACCACCCCATTGCCCGTGGAGCATACAATAGAGTGCATGCAATTTGGCGCAACAGTTCAAATTAAATGACGGTAAGTACATCAGCTAGATCTAAGTCTTTCTTGGAAACAGCTGGAAGTGACTGCTTCGGTCCTGGAAACAATTCAATAAAGACGCAAAACACACTAATGTAGTATGCTCTACAAAATAACAAACACAATTGTAGAAACTGATACACCAAAATCCTAAAACCAACCACACTGCGCCCTAGAGGACATAGCAAAAAGTTCATCATCCCACTTATACTCATTCTATCCGTCCACCATCCGTCTGTGGAACAATCTATCCGTCAATGCAGTGGAATCCAGAGATGTTAATCAATTTCAAAAGGCAATGTCAAAATATGTGGACTGCGTCCTCTGTTTAAGAGGTTTCTACATCATCACTTTCAAGGTTTTAAGGTGAAGCCCCGGGTGAAGTGGAGACTCCTCATCAGGGTTGCCAGATTGGATTATTTTAATCCAAACTGCCTGTTTTTGGATTATTTTTGACGTGTGGGGATTGTAGTTTTAGGTTTGGATTTTTGGATTAATTTTGGATTATTTTGCCTTCCAGAACTTAACACGTTATACTTGACTATTTCTCGAATAAATAATGTTTAAAATATATTTTTCTTCCAGGTCTAGGCCAAATTGCCTGGTTAAAACATATATTATCTCGCTACCCAAAAGAAAAATTAGGCGTGATGAAATTTGTTATAATCGAAACTGAAACTATTCCTGCCCTTTTCTAGCCTGATCTAGCCTATCTTTAGGCTCTAAACTACGTTCGACAAATTTTTTTTCAAAATTTGGATTATTATTTTTTAATTTGGATTATTTTTGGCAGTGGTTTGGATTATTCTTAAAATTTTATCTGGCAACCCTGCACCCAGCTCACACCGACTACGAACTACGGCAACACGTACGACTACCACGTAGGCATGCCGCCTCCGCCTTCAGTTTCTTTAGTCTTCAGTTTTCAGTATCAATCTAAATGCCCAATTTGATCTTGGCCAAATCTTTGCTCACCCGGCAGTTCAGCTGCCCCGGTACTGGCTACCGGCTAGATCTACCCCTTGCACGTGAATTTGTCCATCTCTCACGCCGTCCGCCGTCTGCGTGTGCGTCTGCGCGTGGCACGAGCCGTTTTAGTCAATCTCTAGCCTGTGGTCTCAGTGAGCGAGGGGACGGCGGGGGCACTCTGTTTATCTTCGGCGCATGCGCAATCTCATATTCACCGGGTCAAGGGTTAGGCCAGTAAAGGGCATGGTAAGATCAAAAGGTGATGTTGGCAGTGAGCAGATTGTGTCTCTTAGTCTCTCTGCATGGATGGCTAACTAGCTGGCTGGGTGGCTGAAAGCTTTCTACCCTGTAAACTGTTAACCATCGGCCAATTCTCTTTGTGGACTCCATCTTAGGCCCGTCCCCTCCTCCATGCCGCTCCTGTTAAGATGGTTGATGGGGATAATATTGTCTCAACGAATGGGATACAATATAATGATAATTCTCGTCTTTGTTCGCCTCTATTTAATTTTAGATTTGGCTCCAATACAATAACAAGCACGTGTAGCGTAATTTTTTTCATTCTTTGTTTCAACTTATCTTCCTGGCTCTGTCTGTCGGTCTGTCTATCATTGTGTGTATGTCTGAATGTCTGTCTGTCTATCTATATCTCTTTGTACATCTACCCATTTGACCATCCGGCAAATCGTCCATCATAGACAGAGACAGGCAGGCAGACAGATAGACAGACAGACAGACACACACGCACACACACACACACACACAGAATTAGTCAGAAACAGAAACGGAGACAGAGACAGAAATACAGACACTGAGAGGAGTCAGGGTAGAGAGGGGGGGGGGAGGGACCGAGGAAGGGAGGAAGGGGTGTGGAGGGAGGGAGAGACCGCCGATCGTACTAATTGCACTGACCAGAGACACCCGGCCGGACTGACAAGATGTTCAGAACGTCTGGCTAGCAAGCTGGCTAGCCTGGCCTAGCCGGGGTTTTTACCAAATCGCTTTATCATCGTCGTCGTCGTCCGTTGGTAGTCGTCAGTCGTCTGCTTGGTGTCGACACAGCCGTCCAGAAACTGATGACCCAGCCCGACCTTTGAGACCCCATCCGTCTACCACCTACCCGCCCCACCCGACACCACCCGGCCACTTGCTGTCTGTCACTTCTCAAACTCTCTACCCCCCCCCCACCCTCTTTTTGCCCCGACCCTACTCACCCATTCATAGCCGGCAGGGCAGCCTAGCAGTCAGTCGGGTCAAGTGGCCGCTCGTGCGTTTGGGGTTTATTTTAAGGGAGTGTATACAGAACCGGGAGCGGGGATAACTCAATGGACAGGGCACTCGTCCACTAAGCCAAAGGTCTGGGGTTCGATCCTCAGCAGTGCAGGCTTTCCTCTAGAACTCGGACCATGAAGGAACAACTCAAAAATTATTTCCTCTGTACAAACATTTGTATTTGACAACAGAAGTACAAAATGATCATCAAAACTCAAAAATTTCAATTAGTTATTGCGTAACTCTACGTGCCATATATGGCACATTGGGTCTTTAAGAAAGTTCCTTAAGTATGCGTGCCATATATGGGACAATGGGATCCGCGTAAAACAGAATGTCAATCCAAATGGAGGTCTGCAGAACAGTTCCTGTCTTTACCCAAGCGAAGGGCCACTTTGCACTAAGCACAATAGACGAAGGGTTTGAAGGTAATAAAAGCCTTCAATATAAAAACAAAACATTATATTTTCGGGTATAAAACCCTTCGCCAGACAACAAAGAACAATAAAAAGACAATAAAACAAAAGAAATTGCAATAAAAGCTAGAATACCATATATAAAAAAAGAAACAAACGAACATTCACAGTTTTGATTTGTCCTTGCAGTGCTTTTATTAAACTTTGTTTTGTTTACATTCCAATAGAGCTCTCCACTGTGATTTATTTTTATTGTTATAATTATCATTATTATTGTATTACTATTATTATTATTATTATTATTATTATTATTATTATTATTATCATCATCATCATCAGCATCATCATCATCATTATTATTATTATCATTGTTATTACTATCACTGAGTTGTTTCAAAATATAGTAATAACGTGACGTATATTTAAGAAATGGATTTCGGTTGTTTCCGGAGTCGAGGAGACCTAGATCTACTACGTGTACTAAGTTTTGCTGCTCACCGTCCTGATGATCTTGAAGTTCATGAAGAAGACGACGAACCAAGGCACCACCTTGAGCATGATGCAGTTGATCCAGAAGTCGTAGAAGCGCCCTCCGGTGCCGTTGATGAAGTCCGTCTTGGTCAAGGCCTTGTTGGGCACCAGGTGGGCCGGGCTTGGCTTGTAGTAGAAGAAGTGGGGCATGTTGACCACGAAGCTACACAGGACGATCAGACCAAGGCCCATGTTGGCCATCTTCTCCGTACAGAATTCCTGTCGGTGGGAACGAAGAGACACTAGTTGTTAATGGCAAAAGCAAAATACAAGCGATCGACATGAAATCCCTGAGTTTGTTTGAGATACAGCCCAGTACATCTGTACTGTATGTAGTGGACAATCTCAGGGCTTTCTTTTTGAAGTAATCAGATGACAGGTTTGCTAGAATTGTTTATGATAAAAATATGATACCAATGAGGAGAGGTTGTATAAAGTTGTTTTTTGTTGTTTTGTTTTGTTGTTGTTGTTTTTTTTTTGTTGTTGTTGCTTTGTTTTTTATTGGTATATTTACAGTTTATTAGCTTAGCTCTGGCAGTGAAAAGACAGAATCAGGAATACAAAGATAAAAGAGGAACTCAAAACAGATACACTTTTGGAAAAGATAGGGAGAAACAGGCTCCCATGGTATGGCCATATAAACAGAATGGAGGAAACACGAATACCAAAACAACTGTACGGTACCAGACAAAAATCCTTGGGAAAAGACCATGCAAGAGGAAGACATAGGAAACCATGGGAAGAAGAGGTAGAGGAAGATCTAAAAAGAAGGAACCTCACATTTAATTGTGCTGAAAGGAAGTGTATGGACAGAGAATCTTGGGAAAGGCTGGTCCAAGAGTGAAATCCTCACACCGAACGCTATAAAGGAAATGATGAAGAAAGAAAGAAAGAAAGAAAGAAAGAAAGAAAGAAAGAGAGAGAGAGAGAGAG
>JBCHJU010155060.1:0-10205 GCA_039654505.1 Plocamopherus imperialis | reverse complement strand
ATAATAATAATAATAATAATAATAATAATAATAATAATAGTAATAATAATAATAATGATAATAATAATAATAATAATGATAATAATATATATAATATGTATATTATGTTGTTATTGTTATTGTTTTTTGTAAATACATGTACAGGAATTCATGTCCTGAAATGTGGAGAGCCAAATGTGTTGTACCGAGTAGTCTTCCTGTCCACCTCAATCAATGAGCTCCTCTATTAAAGAACCTGAACAATTCCAACTTGGACATCATAATTTGTAGCCGAAGACACTCTGGTTAATGGCTAAGTCTTCCCTGTTAGACGCTGGCAAATCTGACATACGTGCTTCTAATGGATGTATATATATATTTTTTTTTATTTTGGGGTAAACCAAATTCTGGACGCCAATCGAGTGGATCTTAAATCACTTTTTTATAACACCAACCAATCCTGGACTTAAAAACCTTTTAGATGTACACAGATATGAGTCAGCTAAGGGAAGATAAGGAAACAAAACAATCTAGAACATCATCTAAGACTCCTTGTATAGAATGGAGAACAGTGGAGCTTACAAGCCAAAACAATCACAGAAGTTGTTGAGGCGTTTTGTTATGAATATCAGGATGCGAAGGGCCTTAAGTGAAGTAATTCAGTCTTTTCAGATAGTGTAAAAAAATCTTGTTGTAAAAGCTGATTTTGATTTGTCAAGGCCACGATGGCTGTGGCCCGTGTCATGCAGATTAATTCGGAAAGTATTTTGAATGGATCGTCTTCGTGAAAATGTTCTTCCTGAAGAGGCAATCACTTTACTTCAAAGTTCTCTCGTATAACGAAAATCAATCATTTCAATCTAATCCGTTATGGAGTTATTCGGTATAAAATATTAAAACATCACATTGCTCAAAAAAGTGCTGGCAATGTCATTTTAAAGAGAAGCAACAGACATTAAACCTCTCCCATAAATTTCCATGCTCCCCTTTGAAGAATGAATTTTATTGTAAAAATATCACTCTCTGTCACAAAAGAATACATTTGAGCGTCCCCATCTATATCTCGGACGTTGATCATTTCCTACAACCTCAAATGACCAGCCCAGATCATCAGCCGATCGACCGAGTTTACCGTCCGAAACCGGCGCCTTGAGACACCTATTGACAATCTTTCCTGTATCGTGCTCCACCCCCCCCCCCCCCAAACTTAGAGATCGGCTCCCTTATCAATGAGGGAAATAGAATTGTTCGAGATTAAAAAGATAACAAAGATGGAAAAAAGCAAAAACGTACCTTTACCAAAATCATATATTTAGACCATTTAGAGATGCACCATTGTCAGTTGTTTTTTTTTTCGTTTTTTTTTTTCGAATTCTGAAAGCGATTAGCCCTGAATGTATGCAACACGAATTTTTTTTTTTTTAATGATTTTATTCTTGGCAAACGGAGAGAACCTTCTGACCGTCTCTTTGATTAGTTAATTTGGGGGAATTGTCGCGTTTTTGTACGATATTCCATAAAACTAACTCAAACATACAAAGGGATGCAACGCTGTTTGCTTTTAAAGCTATTGCAACAATCGCTTGGCGATCAAAACATCATTAACTCAACGTTAATCAGGAATCATGCCGTCATTTTTCCATTGGCGACCAATTTGGCAAAAGGTTGCGTTGAATGTAGAGCTAGTCACATCACAGTGCCATAATTTCTCTAGGGATACTTTCAGTCGACCGCTGGGTGCTGTAGCTGCAAAGAGACAAACCATTGATGCATTGAACCAGTCACGCTTTTTACTGCTGCGTAGGGGAGTCCTGAAGGAGTTGACTATTTCGGCCAATGTACGTCTCTTGGTTCTTGGGGCATTGCACGGTGTGCTGTCCGTTTGAATTGCGCTTGATTGTGCGGAAGGATAATTAATAATAAATCAAATTTAAATCGACAAGGGAAATGACCCTAGTGGCAAGATTGGACTGCGTGTGAAACGATTTCTTAATATAGCTTGACAGGTCTTGGAATCGAGAAAAGAAATTTCCGTTTTAGAATTTGCAACTCTTTCTCTGTCAACCATGCTATGAAATGTTGGGAGAACAAGATGAAGAAAACATACTTTAGGGTAACATGTTTACACGTACGGTGAAGGAAAGTTCATGACACGAACAGTTTGTGAAGTTTTCTGTAAGAAAGGGCCGTGATTCTGTGTCTTCTGTAACCGACGAATGCACCTAGCTTTAAGCAATTGGCTGAATTGTTTACTATAACTAAAGAAAATTTGATAATATGACACATGATATCTAGATCAAGATACACCCTTCCGGCAAATAGCTAAATTAAAGCTCACATGCATAGGATTAGATCTGACATATTAGGTCTCGCTCTATACCAATTAAACTTACGTTTTATTGAATTACACAATGATATAATTTAGAATCGATCTGACACATTAGATCTAGACAATTTAAACTGGCCTTCAGGGAAACAATTCTTACTAATATGGAGTGTAGAATTCAAAGCTTAAAAATGTCCCATTGAACGTTTCATGTTGGGACCCAAAAAGTACAATGACTTCTTACTTTCAGACTGCAATGTTTCCAGATAGATAGTGATACGATGTTGGTGGCTTTGTGTGATCTTTAAAAACAAGGGAAGAATAGAAACGTGTACATATTCAAGTTGACCCAAAATTCAGGAGATGTCTAAATCATTCAGGAAATTAAAAAAATCTATTCAAACCAAGGAATGAAAAATCAGTTCACACAAAAACTCGTGTATCCCAAAATCTCAAGTCACGCAAAATCTGGGATGGTCCATAATCTCAAGCCGCCCGCAAAAAACAACAACAAAAAAACAAAAAAAACTTGTGAAGAGGAACTCAGAAAGGGGGGGGGGGCAGGCAAAAAGTCCGGTCACACGAATCTCGAATGGCCCGAAACTCGGGTGACCCAAAAGCCCAGGTCACACAAAGACTGTGGTGCTTAAAACTCAAGTCATTAAATTAATAAACTCGTTTGTATTTTTAACTGAGGCAACAATATACAATATCATTGACGAATACGTTTCCTCACCCAAACTCATCAACTTTTAAATGTATTTGTCCTATTGTACTCGTTGTGGTCACAGCCATCCAGCCCATCCCCACTCTCTATTGACATCAAATCCCTTTACCCAAATTCGCAGTTTGACTACAATAGTCGCAGAACTTAATGTTCCCCTGAGTTGATCGAAGCTGGCAGGCGACAACGCCAGAGAATGTTGTTGTCGATTTTTCAAAGATCACCCAAAGTGTTGGGCGCTTTTTCGTTTGTTACCCCAGACCTGGAATCGCCTGGTGCAGTGTCGATTGGCAGCATCGAAGTCGGTCGAATTTGAATGAAGGCTAAAAGCTGGGCCGAATCATAGCTTAGGGTCTAAATAGGTCAAATGTTACATGGATAGGCCTATATTTATCTATTCTAAATTCACCCCCCCCCCCCATTTCTATGTACTATAAGTTTAGGTATGTTTTAAATCCTGACATACCGACAGTAAAAAACTTTGAATTGAATTTAGACAGATCTAGATCCAGGGATTTTGGACAAAGTATCGAATAGTTTCGATACCGATTGCCTTTCTCAACCTAAGATGGCAGACAATGCTTTACAACGCGTGGGGTCACAAACAAAAAAGCGCCCAGAGTTGTAGCATATTCACCTTTTATTTTACTGGTCATGACTGGAAATGTCACTTTACATTTTCATTAAAAATTATGGCCACCTGTGCAAAAAAAAAAAATGTTTATTTAGAATCAAATGTATTTACATGGTTCATAATTATTTCATTGAAAATAAATAATCCTCTACTTAATAATTCAAATTCAAAGCTCATGTCTAAAGCTAGATCTATACTGTTAAATCTAATTGTTCACCCTGTAAATCATCCCTCTGCCTCAAATTGCTGTCTGTGTATTAACCTATAAAGCGCTGCCGACCATCCATTGCCGTCAGCACATATTCTTGTGTAGCCTGTCGTATTGATATATGTGTATAGGACCCCAATTATAAGCCGTCGCGACACATAGATTATTTAAATGATAAGCGCGACCCATATTCTTATTATTATAACCACTTACCGAATCAAATTAGATTTCACTCATTTCTTCACGAACTGCTTAACTCTTCTTGAATTCATCCTTTAATCCCTCTTACCATCTACCCATCCTTTTCCTTCTCCCGAGGCTATGTGGATTTCCCTTGCTCCAATCTACTGCGTCTACCCAATCAATCCTTCTACCCGTCTGTCTGCCCTCAGGGCCACTTTCTTGTTTTGTCGGTTCATCAACCACTTGAAGAGACTTCCTGACTCGGCCAGGGACTCTGTATAATCCTTTCTTTCTCCAATGTTTTTCTTTATACCCATCTTCCCATCTTAAGATCTCGCAGTCTCCCATCTACCCATATACAGGTAGAGAGGCACTTCGGAGTAAATTGCCTGTTTTGGTGCTAGTTTTAGAGTTGATTCTCTAGATTTTTGTTTCCTCTTCTTTGTTCGGTTTTTTAAATGCCATCCTGTCCTAAGCGACCCCAAAAGGCTTTGTAGTGACTTTGTTTGCTTGCTTGTTTGTATGAGTTTAGTTGTTTGGTTTTGTGGGTTGTTTGGTTTTTTTTTTTACTGCACTATTGGCATTTTGATAAATCTAAAAGAAATAAAACAATAAATCATAGAAAGAAAGTTATACTCAAGTTCTGAGGGACTGACTCCCTTTAGGCGTTCGTGTCAGATTAGCCGAAAATCTTGTCTTTAAATCCCAAACTGACATAATTTTTTCATATCTCTTTCTTCTTTTATTTCACCTTTTTCTTTGTTTTTATGGGGATTTTTTCACTTGAAATAAGATTTTTAGCTTTCTGTCAGGAGGCAGCCATGACCCAGTGCCTGATTAAACAAACGGTGAATGTGGTAAACTCCCACGCTGTTGTGCCCCTTTATTAAAAAGAAACTGGAAAGGTCAAGGTTCCTCGGCAAGCTTGTTCCCTTGATCCAACCAGTAACCCGGCGTTCAAGGGGAGTACTATTAAAGAAATGCCTTACTCTCTTACTACTGTAGGCATGAATTTGGCTACAAACTATTGGTTTGGACAAATCTTGTTTCCTGAAACATTGATGATACCATCTTGTTCACTATGACACAACTAATAATACCATCTAGACAAAAGGGTCGTTTCTTCCGTGTTGCGCTCACTGAGTGTAGCACAACGAAACAGATCTGACACATTAGATCTAGACAATTTCAATGGGCCCAATAGAGAATAATTACAAACACAGAGGGAAGAATTGTTAATAGAAAAATAAAAAAGAAAAATTTGGATCCCCTGAAACTTGAACCCGGGACAATGGCACCGAATCGCCTCGCCTAGGCGTAGAAGAGCATTCTTATTAACCAAACCGATACACCCCGTAATAAAAAAAACAACAACAAATGGTTGCATTTATATAGCGTTTTATCCGTGTTGTCAGCAAGCTCAAAGCGCTTTACAATACATTTCCCCTAGCAGGCATGTCCCCGGGGAGTATACAGTAAAGTGCATCCCATTTGGCCAACAGTCACCAGTCTATTGCCAGGTACCCATTTGACACCTGGGTAGTGTGAAACATTTAGAGTAAATTTTCTTGCCTGAGGAAAAAGCACAACAGTCGCTAGCAGGAATCGAAACCAAGACCTCTTGGTCTCAAGCCCAACGTTCTATCCATTGAGCTACTGTGCCTCTCTAATATCGCTTACTGAGTGATGTAATGACCCCCAAGCATGAGTATCAGTGGGGGTTCTTGTGCATAGTGACAGTAAGACCGATGACAATTATTATTTCTTGATGATATCTCGCGAATTTGCTCCTTGTCTTCCACTTGCTCGTGTTCCTCCTACTCCACTTTAATTGGTTACCTTGCTTAATGGCCTTTATTTCATTTTGCCACAAAGTCGCAATGGCACAGCGGTAATGCTTTGGACTCTCAAATGGTCGAGGGTTCGAATCCTGCTCAGGACATTGCGATTCAACCATTGGGCAAGGTTATTTATACTGATTGCCGCCGTCTGTGGCAATGCTGCTCTTCGACTGACGTCCGGTTTTCAGTAAAACATTTCCTTTCAAGAATGTATAAATGAAACTAAACATTTTTATTGATATTTATTTTTAAGTACTTGATGTCTTTGTTCTGTTTTTTTTTTTTGTTGTTCTTTATTTGTGCGTGTGTGTGTGTGTGTGTGTGTGTGTGTGTGGGGGGGTAACTCTTATGGGGGGGGGGGGGGGTTTCGGGAAGGAGATGTTAGAGAAGAGTCGATGCTAAACTTCGGAATACTTCCGGAAGAGGGAGAAAGGTTTGGTTTAGCATCATTTTTTCCCCTTTTTCTCTTTTTGTTGTTGGTTTTTCTTTATTTTTATATTCATTTTCTTTTGTCTGTTTTTCTTATTTGTTTTCTGTCGTTTTTTGGTGTTTTGTTTTGACTTTTTGTTTTGCTTTTTGATTTGGATTTATTATCGAGGTTGAGTTATAAGTAGACGACATGTAAGTAATGAGAGTAAAATCGTCATGAAATAATCAACACAGCCAAAAAGGTACATAGTGTAATAAACTACAGACGGGTAAAATAATGATAAACAAGAAAAACCTGATGCGGAACAAAGCTTCCAGAAAACAAAAGCAAATCAAGAGACAATAAGAAGGAAATGAAGGAAAAGCTCTTATCGCCAACAGCTCATCAGATGAGTAACAGCAGAAGCAGCAGTCGTGGCGATGGGAGAGTCCTTCCGATGAAACCAGGTCCCAGTAGACTGCTGTAAGATGTCACTCCTTCTTCTGATCGAGCCTCTCCCCGTCTGCTCCACTCCCCCATCCTCGTCCACCTCCTCATCCCCATCCACTCCACATATCCCCACCCCTTTTCCCTTTTTGGACAGCCAATAAAAGGCCCGTATCCGCCAGCCATTCCTTTGAGTCGCCTCGCTTTCGGACGCTTTGCCCTTCACAAGAGACCGTCAGTCAGCTTCCTGGAACTAGTACTAGAGACTGTCCTGGCTATAATAGAAATGGGTCTTCTTGTATGCCTATGCTTCTCTTACTTTAATGGGTCTCGTTGTTTACCCTAATTTTTTTTTAGCTTTAAGGGGACTCTAATTTATCTTACTTTACAGGGTCTTGTTGTCTACCCTTACTTCTCTTACTTTAATGGGTCTTGTTGTCTACCCTTACTTTTCTTACTTTAATGGGTCTTGTTGTCTACCCTTACTTTTCTTACTTTAATGGGTCTTGTTGTCTACCCTTACTTCTCTTTCTTTAATGGGCCTTGTGGTCTACCCCTACTTCTCTTACTTAATGGTTCTTGTTGTCTACCCTTACTTCTCTTGCTATTACGGGCCCGGTTGTCTCCCATTACTTCTCTTACTATAATCATTAATAACCGTGGTTTTTTCAACCTTACTTCTCTTACTATCGTGGATATTGTTGTCTACCATTACTTCTCTTCCTTTGGTGGATCGTGTTGTCTACCATTTCTTCTCTACTAAGATAGGCTTAGTTGTCATCTTTACGTCTCATACTATAATAGGCCTCCTTGTCACCTTCAATTCTCTTACGAAAATAGGCTTAGTTATAAGACCCTATTACCATTACTAATAGGAATTAACCCGGTCAAAATATATCGCATATTGTCAACCTTTACTTCTCTTACCATAATAGGCCTAGTTGTCAACCTTTACTTCTCTTATACAGGCGTAGTTGTCTAATCTACTTCTCACACTATTGTATATTATGTAGACCTTGTTTTCTCTTAAAATAGCTTTGGTGATCCTGATTATTTTCCTTTTAAACATTCTCATTTGCTGGTTTTAAGAATCATTGTTTAGCCTATGTAAAACTGCACATTAGACGTTACATATACCAAAATCCTAAGAGTAGTCAAGAATAAACAACGGTATAACAATACAAACAACAATGTTGTACATGGTATACTTCCGCCTATAACTGTAACCAGAATAATGAATGTAGCAGCGAGCAGGGTTGAAATGTAGAAAGCGCTTCGTAAGAACTAAGGGAGAATTAATTGATACAGTTTGACCGTGCTTTGTGTGAACTAAAACAATGGAATAGGTCGGTAGACAGACCGCGCTTGACATTTAATGATCCGTTCGTGCAAGATCCAGTCACAGTGAAAAGCGTTCAAAGTTCAACCTACCATGATGGAGGACAGGGCATGAGGATGGAGGAGGCTTATATTGCTACCACCCGGCTGTGGTCGATACATGAAGTAACTCAGTGAGGAAATGAGTGTGTGAGTGAGTGAGTGAATAACTGAGTGAGTGGGTAAATGACTGAGTGAGTTTAGTAAGCGAGAGAGACTGAGTGAGTGACTGAGTGAATGAGAGTGTGAGTGAGTGAGCTAGTGAAAGAGTTAGTGAGTTAGTGAGATAGTGAGATAGTGAGTGAGTGAGTGAGTGAGTGAGTGAGTTAGTGGAAGAGATAGTGAACTAGTGTGATAGTGAAGACGTAAGTTAATGGGTTTATTGATAGTGTGTGAATAAGTATACATCTGCACGTTGGCTTGGTTTCTTTATAACGAAAGATAATACAGGATTGCTGTTTGCTGTAGTTTCAAAGTATGTTTTTTTTATATTGATTTATAGTCTTTGTAAGTAGATTTCTGAACGGTCTGCTTTTGTTCAAATTTGAAAGCATTTTAATATTGTTTGTTAAAAGAATGTTTTTTTTTTTTTTGTTTATTGCTATGTTGTGTTTCTTTTTCCATGAAAAGTAATAAATTATTAGATCGATTCCTTGAAGTGGAGTAGGGATATAATTTGTAATGGCTTTGTAACTCTGGTGAGTTCTATTTGAGTTGATTTTCACAAAATGATATGATATATCATAAATTTGAAAAACAAAAATCAGACAATTCGATATTCTTTTTTATAGGTTTTATAGCTCATCATATTGTTCTATGCAACTTTTCTTCTTTACAGAATATTCTTTCGTCTTTTCTGTGTTCAAAACCTGCTTTGTCTTTTGGTTTACGGCATTGATGTTCTCGAAAAAATCCTTTTCCAGCCTTCATTGTTCGGACATTTTCTGCATACGTCTAGGACCGTTGTTCATTCATGATACATTGTATTTGTTTTTTGTTAGACGTATCGCTTTTCATTTTCATATTGGTGTTTTTTCTGTTTTCCTATTTGTCATGCACAAAATTGTTGAGACAACTAATGGCTTTATTGATCGCACATAATATGTATGTTTGTATGCTTGTAAGTGTGCGTTGATATATTATGTCTGAATTTGAGGATGAAGTAGAGTTTAAAGTTCATATCATACATGTATATTTATAGTGTTTATTGCATGAGCTTTGAAATGCATATGTGGGTGAAAGCATTTGTTTCAATATTCATTGTTTGGCATCAGGGCTTTTATCTTTGATCTCCGAAGGCCTGATGAGACTTCTTCCAAGCTAAGTTTCATTAAAATTTCAACCGCATGCTAGCTATTTCGAATAGTGTATTTTCCCTCTCCGCTTCGAAGCTCTAGCAAAATTTTAGATTAGTTTTATATGTGTGTGTTCTTATAATTTTGCTATTGTTAATGTTACTCGTTGCCAGTGCTAAGAGTTAAAACCCAAGAAATTTACTTTTCATAATTTTTCTAATGTTGCTATTAACGATGTGTGTTAGGGTTACTTTTCTTCTTTGTGTATGAGTGTAGGCCTATATCCTACAGTTGTATGTATGCGAATACATGCGAAAACATTACAACACATTTGGCTAATGTCAGACATGGATAACAAAACCAATTATTGATAGGAACATATAACTCTTTCAAATAATCTCGATCTCGTTCTAGGCCTGCAAACTCTTGCCATTACGAAACTAAACTGTAGATTTAATTTAGATTTTATTTTGCTGTCTTGATACTACATGGAAGCATACATGTTCTGTCATACATTTAGATATCATAACGCTAATTACATAAAATGGAGATAGATAAACTAGTTGTATAGATAAAAACAGGCAGACAAGTAGATGGACAGACGGGCAAACAAACATAAAGGGGAGATAGACAGAAAAAGGGAGACAGACAGAGGGTAACAAAAGGAGAGAGACAACTAACTGATGTAGAGACGTAGACAGTGATGGAGATAGAGAGAGAGAGAGAGAGAGAGAGAGAGAGAGAGAGAGAGAGAGAGAGAGAGAGAGAGAGAGAGAGAGAGA
>JBCHJU010154949.1:0-10205 GCA_039654505.1 Plocamopherus imperialis | reverse complement strand
AAAAAAAAAAAACAAAAAAACCCCCCCCCCCCCCCCCCCCCCCCCCGACACACAAACATAAAACAAAAACATCAAACTGACCACAAAACAAAAGTAAATGGTAAAATGAGGTTGAAAAAAAAAAAATCCAACCAAGGGTTAGGGTTAGAACCAGCAGGCAAAAAGTGCCTCTATAACCTCAGATTCTTAATGCTGACTTACTTTGACAGACTGACAAAAAACATCGCCATTTGGAGGAGTCTCACACAAGAGTTGTAGAACTTTTTCATGGGAATCCTTGATCCACTCTGACTGTTCGTCCGTCAATGTTTGAATTTGTCTGAAGTAAATTTATCAATGAAATGATTAAAGCTGAGGAAATAGAAGGATTAGAACAACATATCAAATTTTCAAATAAAACCCATGGAGAATCAAATCAATGTTGGCTTGCGATAACAGACTAACAAAATCCATCACCACTCGGAACGTATGACGCCCTGAATAGTACAGAAAAGTCCCCTGATACTCAAATCTGACATTGACATGCATATATGACTTGGCTTTTAACAGAATGTTACAGGAAAGCCATAGAACAAAACGAATAGAACAAAGAGCTTTACTATAACTCAGTAAAACAGGAATTTTACAGGGATTTTAAAAGAGCGTTAAATAAGATTTCCGGAAACTACACAAACATTTAATTTGATGGCTTTCTTTCCCCTCCATCCAACTGACAAGGATCATTTCTATGAAAGTTAACACACAAACTTACGTTTTGAACTTGACAGTACTTTTGAGATACTGAAATATGATGAGGAACTGGACAAGGACGTAACGACGGAAATTACTGTCACTCAGCTGTAGATCTAGAAGCTGGAAAAAAAAAAAGAAAAAAAAAAGAAGAAGAAATCAGGCCTATCTATCATCTTAAACGTTACTTATATTTTCAATTAGGCTTCCCTGGCATTTATCTTACTTAGGCCCTTCCTCATGATATAATAGCATGCCAAGAAAATTGCTGTTTATCATTCTTTCATGAGATTCTTCAGTAAATATTCAACAACAAAATCTCTCCACCCTAAAAAAAATAAAATAAAAAAGTTATATGATGCTTAATGAGTAAAAATGAGTTATGTTTAAAGCATGTTTAACCCTGAGCATAGAAAGTCCTGAATGTAATTTTTGTCCTGATTCAAAATAAATTTAAAGACTATGTTTCACAGACGACCAATAAGTCTATAAAATGTTCATGCATAATAATACATCTCATTTACCAGCACAGAATTTAGTGAAACAGTTGAAAATACCTTTTCACTGGTAAGATATTTAGCAAAGAAATTCTGGACTTGAGTAACTGATTGTTGGCTTTGGTTAACCTTCTTTCGACTTGAGGATAAATCATCCAGTTTAAAACTTGAAAAAATGGACAGAACATCGGTGGAATGCTGTGGAAAGGAAAGCCTTGTATGATATTTTTTATCAAACAGCACTGATTAAATGGCATAGAACAATAAAAACGAAGGAAAATAAAGATGTTAAAAATGTCTCAAAAGTAATCCAATAAATCAAATTGTAAGAAGACCATTTTCAAAAGATAAAAATACCAATAAAATTTAAATTTAAACATATGACGTATAGAGCATTCTATATTACCTGTGAAAATGTCTCCCAAGCAGTTTTGTCATAACATTGTGCAGGACGGCGGAAAAAATCTTGTAGGGCCCAAAATTTACTATACAGATGGTAGTCAATTGGAATTGCACTGGAAAATGAACCCAAAATGAGAATGAGAGAAACAGAAAATTAGATTGGTGAATGAAGCATGAAATTAAAAAATAAATAAATAAATGACACATAATTTATTCAGTCACATTGAAAGCAGCTAATAGCGGTGCAATTTGTTATTGATAAATATGCATGTGTTTACAGCAAATTTTACTAAGTAATATCTCTTGTTGTTTTACATTATCTTGATCATTTTTGAACGTGAATGTGAATGTGTGTAAAATATGTGTGCATGTTTGCATCATTGTAAGGTGAAAAAAAAAAAGTTAATGTCTGAAAATTTACTGTTTTGTATTGTCTTTATAGTGGAGGCTTTATTAAACCGTTTTGTTCACATTCATATTGAGCTCTCCACTGTGGCTTTTCATTATTATATATGTCAGTATTATTTTATTACCTGGCTCTTTCATCTGATTTGTCAGTTTCCATTTTTTGTCCTTCCTGAGACTGAAAGTCAATATAATACCATTATGAATTCAATTCAAAGAAACATGTCTTTCATTATTATGTGATAACTAAATCTAACTATAAAGGTTTCTAGAAAGACAAAGTAAAGAATTAAATCAAATATCGAGAGAATTCATCAATCAGAGGCCTCAGACCAACACTGTATGAAATCACATGAGCTGACAGGACAATGCTGATTAAGCCAATGCAACAATTGTGACAAATAGCACAGATACAGAAAACGCAATTTAAGAGACATCTAGATGAATGCAAGAACAATGTTGAAATGTTAGAAAATGAAATTCAGCATGAAAGGTAAGAATGGGAAGAAATAACTTGCCTCAGTGGTACTGTCTTGCTTCGCATACACTGTGATGTTGTCTAGATTAAACTGGCTAGCCAAGTTGAGAGCTGTAAAATGGATAAGACAACTTTTTTCCCCATTGATTCACAATTATGATGAGTAATTTAATGACTCTTTACTTATTATCACAACAATGTGATGTCGGTGAAGTCTGAAATGTTTTCATCAAACTCATGGGTGATTATTCAATATTCAAACATCATCAAAGAATACCTTCACAAACACAAACATTTAAAAATTCTCTAACCTCTGCTAACAGAGACTTTATTCTCTTTCAAAATGATCCCAGATTAAGGGTGCTGGCCCAGTGGAGATCGCACCATCTTGCCCAAGCTTCCCTTTTAGGGAGCTAGAACTTATTCTATAAGAAAAGAGTTACAGGAAACAAAGTAGAGGCCTCAAATCATGTCGCCTTTTTTATCGCCTGGACGTATGGTGCTAGATGTAAGCGCTGTCCTTAGATGGGTCCGAAATTTGGCACCCGCTTGCCACACAGGTGTTCACCGACAACCAGAAACGACCCAAAATTAACAAAGCCTTCCCCACGCATAATAAACAATTTCATAAAAATATTTTTAATTCAATAAAAACATTAAGTTGACAGGTCGGTTGGCACAAAAACACACCCACGAAGAAAGCAAGCAAGTTACAAGACATCTCTACCAGCAGTAAAAACTATATTTAAGTGCAGCTTATTTCATTGCTACATGTAAATTCCTAATGGACACCGACCAATTAAGTTTGTTGTAACGAAGTTGTTGGAAAAAAGACCCTATATTTATGACAAAGCTGACCCATGGCACATTTAAATTTTGTATTATGCATCATTCCTGAGGCAAAGTTTTGAAAATGATAAGATGAACAAAGATAAGATGGCACACGGACAACTTCTTCAATAGTAGAAAACAAAACAGAGGATGCTTCCATATCACAAGAGAGGCTTGGTGGGTAGGTGCCATCTCCACTCTGTTTCTACCCCTGAGCACCAAGGAGCTCTTTTTTCCTCGAAGTTTTATGGGAGCAGTTTTGGAGGGAAGTGTGATCTCCACTGTGCCAGCACCCTATCGCTACCAAATACTGCTTTAAAGAATGCAATCTGAACAGATACATGAGATTGCACTTAGAAAAGCTTTGCTGTAGCATAGACTCTTGCAAGTCTTACTGATCTTAACAATCTAATCTAAGCAAAAAGAGTACTTTTCTTTAGTAAAAGAGAAAGAGAATTACCCGATTTCTCAGACAAGGGAAATAATCTTGATAAGAAGAGTTGGATCCTTCCACAGAATACAGTATTTTGGGACTTTGACAACCTTCGTATCAAATCTGTGAAACAATATTCAAAAAATCAATCCAGATTAATTTAGTGGGCAACAAAAGAACCAGGTAAAGGCAAGTTCAGTTCAAACAATAATAAAAAATATTGCAATGGTTTTGTATTCATATTCAAATATCTGAATAGTAAAACCTCTCTATTTCTCTTTTGCAATTTTTTAAAAAAGTTTTTCTTTACTACTTTTGATGGAAAGCTTTTTAAATCTCTGCTTTGACGTGGTAACTTTTGACTTACCATTACACATTCTCAGGAGATAATTTTTGCCTGATTCATAAAAGGGATCCTGTGGGGGGAATAAAATCAAGTGAATCAAATCATCAAGACAATGTACGTGAAATTAAGGAAAAAAGGTAAAATAAGATCATCTATCACCAAAGATATTGCTATCCTCCTTATAAGTACTCTTGTTTTAACAAAATTTGAATATTGTAACTCACTTCCAGCAAATATAAATAAAGGTAAATTAAATTCATTACAAATCGCCCAAAATGATGCTGCTAGAAAATTTGTAAGAAAAGCAGACATACATCAGCATCTAATCTTTTAACAGACCTGCATTGGCTTCCAATTTTTAAAAGAATACAATACAAAATTTGTTCACTGGTCCATAGATCGACACACTTGACAAGTCCCGAAAACATTCACAAACTCTTAACATTCTACACCGCAACTCAAAATATTCAATCTAAAAGTGACAATCGTGTGCTCTAAAAACCAGAGACCCTCCGCAAAAATCGAAGTGAAGTCATTTTCATTTTCGGCTCCCCACTTTTGGAAATCCTTACCTCGGCATGTCAGGTGGATCGATACTGTCGACCACTATAAATGTAGCTTGAAAATGTTTCTTTTTAACTCATAATAATGTTTTAGTCAACTTTCTCATTGTCTTTTAATAGCTTTTAAAAACTTACAATGATGTTTTAATTATAATATTGTCTTTTAAATCGCCCATAACCTATTACCTTATAATGATGTACATTACAATGTCTTTGTTTTATTTTTTATCTTTTATTTTTTTAATTAATGGAATGTAAAGCGCATTGAGCCCATCTACAATGGGGTAACGTGCTATAAAAGCACTATTTATTATTATTATTATTATTAATATTATTATTATTATTATTATAAGTGAATTAAGTTTAAATTTTGTATTATGCATCATTCCTGAGGCAAAGTTTTGAAAATGATAAGATGAACAAAACTGCAAAACAATGATAGTAAAAAATCAAAGGTCTCAAATCCAAATTCTCAAAAAGGAGGAACTTCACACGGTCTTCACTTTGATTCCAATATATGGCGTACGCGGCGTATGTAGAGATTCAAATTCACATCAAACATTAATTTTTATAAGTAGCTTACATACACTATATGTTTAAACCTATAAAACACAGTTTGTTATTTCATATAGATCTAGATCTAAAAACAAATAAAGATCATGTCATGACATATAGGTCTGCATAGTTACAAATGTAACTGACTTCATATTTCCCATATAATGCATTCAGATTGTGGAATAAACTTTACTCTCAACAAACATAAAGTAGATCTACTGCAACACTGCCACATAATAATTATATCAAAATGCAATATGGAATTACTTTACGGCGCATTGACAAGATTTCTCAACCAAGTGTATTTGTCAGCCACTCTGAAGACACTATCATTCACCATTCAGGTAAAATTACTAAAAAGCAAATCCTGCCTAATCCAATTGTTTTTACTCTCATCAAAGCCAGAGGCCTATGAGCAACGCCATTCGGCTCCTCCTCGATCCAAATTCAGTTCTAATTGCAGAATCTAGGCCTATCTCGCGAGCACTGTTACCACCACACTCAATGACAACAGGCCTGGCCATTGCGGTCGCCTACAGAGTAGAACTAGATCTAGAGATCTAAATCCAGTCAAACACTGCACTAACACAGATCTGGAAAGTGGATTCTAGACACTAGATTCGAAGAATTAAAGTCTTGGACCAAAAAACTCCATCCACTGAAGAAAAATGTATGATTCAATTTGATATTTCCGATTCAAGAATAATTCACAACCAAAAATCTATCCACATTGACAGACTGTCTGTGGGTAGGCCTAGATCTAGATTTAGGCTAAGCTTCACACGAAATTTGGAAATTGCATGGGGTTCGAAGAAGTATTGAAAATATTGGATATATCTTTTCCCAAAAGACTTTTTCGATACCCAAGAACACTTGCAAATACTTCAGTAAAGATGCTTTGGTAAAGACGGGTTTCGATTCCCGATACCCGTTCTAATGTTCTATATTATGATTACCATTTGTAATTTCAGTTTCTCGCAACGCTCGAGCACGTCATACTTCAATAATTTCATTTTGAATGTAGCGGAACATGGCTGCTGCTTTAAATACCGGAAAAATGTCTTCCGCTAACGGACCCACCAGCCTAGCGGAGGAAAATAGCGGAGGGACTTGAAATAGCAGAAATCCGCTAAATAGCGGAAATGTGAGACCCCTGAAAATACAATACAATGATAGTAATGATTATAAGATTTTAAGGCTTATATTCATGAGGAAAATATCAAAGGAGGAACAAGGTGAAAGATTGGGAAGATAGGGTTTATAAAGGCTAATGAGGAAGATACAAAAACGTTAACTGGGGAAAAAAGGAACGAAAGAAAGACCCCCGTTTCCAAACAGTACCTAGCAAACTTAACTGATGAAATAAAAACTAAAAAAAAAAAAATCTGAGTTATCATGTCCACTGAACTTAATTTCAAGGCAAAAATGTTACACAAAATAAGCGGACATGTAATTTTAAGCATGATAAATACAGTCAATGAAACCAAAGGAATCAACACTGAAATAAATTGTGAAGTCATACTGATTTCCAGACAGCAACTTTATCCTCCACCAGATCAAAAATGTCCTCAGACTTTTCCAATGTCAACATATCAAAAATATCAGCCAACATCATGAATGGAGTTGATGGTGAGCACATATCTGTGGGAAAGAAAAATGATCCGGTGTGATGCCTATGTCTCCGCTATAAATAACATGATAATTACAAACAAGTAATCCAAAGGAATTTCACCACATGAGAAAATATCATTTATAACCTTGATACTGAATATGAAAAATGCATGTTCACATACACACCAAGCCAGAGCATACAAATTTGTATCAAAACTATAAACACAGACTGTCTTAAAATACAATGGTCTCTACATAGCATCCTATTTCATAACATCCCAAGACCTGCTTGTAATGAGATTTTGAAAAGTAGCTAGCCATTTTTGGTTTGAGGGCAAATTTTATTTTAGTCAACCAAGTGTGAAGAAAATTCATATATTGCATGATATCAATAAGAAAAATCAAACTGCATACAGAAGAGGATTTGTCAATGTCAATCTGATAGAGAAGTGTCAGTGTTGAAAATATATCTTGAGCTATCGGGAGGGGTATTTGCATATTACTGTTATTATTATTAATGTTATTATTATTATGCTTACAGCCTGCTCCACACATATAAGTATGAAATTATGAGAAAGTCATAAGGTCACCATTACCATAAATAGGACTGTAAACTAACATATCGCGTAATCACCACAGAGATCAACGAAGAGTAAGACAATCACACTGGAAGAGGCACTACATTGTATTGCAATACTGATTGGTCTGATTAAGGTGCTACTGGACAATGTAGTGTAATAAAGTAGATCTGACACAATAGATCTAGACGATTTCAAAGAGCCCCATAGACAATAATTACAAACACAGAAGGAAGAATTTCTGATAGAAAAATAAGACAGAAAAAATTGGATCCACTGAGACATGAGCCCCAGACAGTGGCACTGAATCACCTTGCCTAAAAGAAGAAACGCGTTCTTACCAACCAAGCCAATATAAAATTGTCTTGATCTAATGTATCAGATCTACTTCATTGTGCTATAATCAAGCCCCTTGCCTCATACTTGTTTCTGGACAATGTACGTAAGTTGTTTATATAATTCACAATCTAAAAATCTTGCAGCTAACTAGATGAAAAAAAGGACAATAACTACACATAATGACTGAAGAAGTCTGCAAAAACTGAAAACACTTACCTTTTTTCACAGCTTCAATTGCCAAAGTAATGATGCATTTCAGATCTTGATTAACTGTGGCATCCCTCTGAGAAAGGAAACAATTTGAGAAGTTTTGTTGGAAAATGTATTCAAACAAGAATGGAAATAAAAAGGCAACCTCAGAACAATAACCAGACTTTCGTTAGTAATGGTAAAGAGAGAAAAAAAAAGTTGGGTCCGATCCAAAAGTTTATCTTAACAGAGACTTTATCTTAAGCAGTGTTTATAGCAGACTCCACTGTATGATAGCCTGTATCATAGCGCTACATCGAGCGTGGGAATGGAGAGAGGGAAAATAAACTGCGCTGTTAGGTCCATTTCAGTGGCCAGAGCGTTGCATTGGGTCTCGTTCCTTGGCTCTTATAAAAAATTATTTCTTGGTTTGTCCATACAACTTTTACTTGATATTAAAGAGGAAGATAAAAATGTATTTTTAACAAGGGATTTGTTTGGCTGTTGGTGGGCCTTTGCAAAATTGTACTGTGATTGACCTTAAACTTTTAGTTACGCGGCGATTCAAAAGGGCATATTTTTTAGAAATTCCCCGCTGAACCATGCAACATGGACAGTTTGGCATACCTATTTTTTGCAGATTTAAATACATCTCATATATTCATATATTCATTCGTCCCTTACCCTGTACCAACCCATTCCCTCATTAACTCTCAAAAAAAAAAAAAAAAAAAAAAAAAAAAAAAAAAAAAAAAACACCCCCACACTTCTGTAACCCAAAACACCCCAAAAAACCCAACCAAAACCTGTTCTTTTTTCTATCCCTCTGAGAAGGAAAAGGAAACAGTTTAAAAATTAGATGGAACAAAACAGAATGTTGTTTTGGTGGACTTAAATACAACACATTAACTAATGTTAATACAAAAAATATTAACTATAGTCATAAACTAAAAAAAGACAGTTATCGCTATAAATAAGCAAAATGCACTTGGAACCTCAAAACCATGGTTGAAGATAAATTATCATTTACACTCTGCAGCTTTTATTTAAAAGAAAATGATGCAGAAATCTAAAACCCATCATGCGAACAATAATATGTTCCAATATCTACAAGAACAATAACGTGGAAAATATTTTACACCACAAAGTTTTTAATTCATGCAAAGTCCTTAATGTTTGCATTGTGTCTTAGAGGGATATTATAATTCACTCTCTTTTAAACTTTATTTAACTTAAACTGGGAAATAAAAAATTGAAAAAAATTTACATTTCATCTTCATAATTTTCCACATAGGAAAATAAATTCTGAGGGTCACCATGCGACAATGAGGAGAGTAGGAGCTCCTGTTGGAATAAAAGTAGAAAATGAGTGCATTAGTTACAAATTTACTCATAATTTCCAAACAGGATACATAGTGATGGTAGAGGCTGAAAGGAAAAAAATTCATTGAAACCACTTGTAATGGCCCAATCAATGATAATTCATTCAATCATAATTTTAAAAATAAAATTATGGGACTGAAATAATTTTATATAAATATGTTCTGCACAAATTACCAATTGGTGCAATCTGAAGATTGTGATGCGCATTCTAATGACCGTATAATTGCTACTGCAGACACAGGGCCACCTCTACCATGTATCCCCGCTGCTGTTGCGGCAGATGTTTCTAATTGACTCTAGAGATGAGACAGGAGAATATGTCGACCGTGGGCATTTGTTGACATGTGGTTGTCTAATTCTTTGTGTCATTTTCATCACAGGTTACTGCAAACCGTTAAAGCAACCTTGATATTGTACACTGTACTGCCATTGCAGTTGCAATGCAGCAGTCTTCATGCAACCTTTCATTGGCACCCGGAATCTATCATACCAAAGGCTCTAGATCTATTTCGCCTGAGATGGGAGGGGTACTATAAAAAATACCCTTGGTTTACCATTCATGCTATACATCTTCTAATGAACAAGCAAACTGATGAGTGATTAGCATTTGAGTTGAGCGGTAAACAAGATAAAAAGAAGTGTCAAAAAATGTGCCATTCTAAATAGATCTAGATCTAAATTATTGTTATACGATCCATTACTCCCAGGAGTCAGCCATGGCTGACTGACTGACCCTTGACCTATGAGTAGAAAATGTACTGCTTTTGTCCCGATCAAAATCACACTAGGGCTAGGCCTACATTTAATTTATGCCTAGGAATATGCTTCCAATAGAACTAGCCTTAGGTCCTATTAAATGTTTTTTT
>JBCHJU010154838.1:0-10208 GCA_039654505.1 Plocamopherus imperialis | reverse complement strand
TAATAATAATGATAATAATAATAATAATAATAATAATAATAATAATAATAATAATAATAATAATAATAATAATGTATCTTTAATACAGATAATAATAATACAGACATTTTCATTGAGCACTTTACACTATAGCAAGGTAATTAAAAAAAAAGTTGAGCTTTTATATAGTGCAATATCCACTTAATGTGCTCAAAGTGCTTAACAAGGCAACACAACAGCAATATATAAAATGAAGGATGAGAAAAACTGCCTATTAGGTGCTTGTACAATTTTACGGACGCTGTTAACGACCAGGTACTCATTTTACACCTGACTGGGGAGAGAAAATATGTGTGTAAAGAGCCTTTTCCAAGTACTTGATATCACGCCAGTCACTAGGATTTGAACATCTGACCTCTCCGTCTTCAGCTCAGGACGTCATTTCATATTCATAAAAATTTAGTATTTTACACAATATGGATTTATAATCATGTAACAATTATCATTTTACAACAGAAGGGGAAAAAAAAAGAAAAATTCAAAGGCTATCTTTCAACTTTTTATTATGAACCTTAAAATACAATTTGAATAACTGATCAATTTCAAAATATCTTACACAACACCTTTTACTTTGAAGGTTGCCTGTGTTGTCTGTGCTCCATTCATCGATGCTGACTCCAACTCCATCTTCCTGCTCGGCAACAGTTCAATTGTACTACGAGACGAAATGAAGTGTGGCTTTCCCCTGGGAGAGCACTTTGTTGAATTATTGTTCAATCTCTCCAATCGACTGAATGCCTTTAGTTTGAGAGATTCAGAAAAGGCCCTGTTCAGTGCACTCGTTCTCATATCTCCTGGTATGTGACAACATTGTGAACACTCTATGTAGTTAACTGATAGCTATCTCCACCACAGAACTTTTCAAGAAATGCAGGGAGAACTTGACATTGTTTTGATTTGGTCTGGTGTTTTCCTTGTTATGAGTTGTTTGTTTGTTTTTGGTGGGTTTTTTGTTTAGTTTTTCATTGTTTTGTTTTGTTTTTTGGGGAAGGATGGTTGATTGATGTTGTGGGTTGTTAATATTCCGTAATTTTTGCGCTTGTCTTTATTTGTTTGTGTTTGTGTTTTTTAGGGGAGGATGTCATTGTTTGTTTTTTCTTTTTCTTGAATTGATAGTTTTAAGGAGTATGTTTGAGTGGGTGGGTAGGGGAAGGATGAGAGTGTTCATTGATGTTTTTTTGTAATGGAGTACCGGTAGTATGGGGAACTTTTGTAAATAATCTTATACTTGTTTGATTCCCTGTCCCATGAATTTAATGAAAAAGCAACAGGTTTCATTTTCTCCTTCAAGATATAATAAATACTACAGGCTGGACTGTCCCTTTTTCCTATCTCATAATGTGCAGGACATGGGATATGAAATAATGATGAATGTATTTTATGTGCATTAGCTCATTTGTCTGTGGGTATTTATATGCGTATGAACGTTTCTACAATTGGTAGCTGTTCCAACTAATTAAGTGTATCAACTTCTTCAAGATTGGCTGCTCTTTCAGTTAAAAAAGAACTAAAATAAAGAGGAAGATCCAATATGTTTAAAGCTTTCACATTATGCAAGAGGATTCAGGATACAAATATGCACAAAACAATTATATGATCTCAGGTTTTGCTTTTGTTTTGTTTTTTTAGGGGGACAGGGGTGTTTTACTTATTTATTCCTACCATTTGCTTTTTCATCTTTTACGTCACAGATCGACCTGGTCTGAAAAATCGGGATAAAGTCTCACGCCTCCAAGAATTACTCATTCAAGCTTTACAGTCAGAGATCAGCATAAGCCATCAAGACGAAGGAGGACTTTTCCCTCGTCTGCTCATGTCTATATCAAGCCTCAGGGAGCTGGGGGTGGAACACAGACGGATGCTGGAATCTCTCAAGGGCCAGATGAGCTTCCCTCATGACCTTTATGCAGAAACCTTTGACCTTATTACTTAGTTCAAAGACTTTGGTGCTAAATGGAAGAAGGACTTCTCTTTCATCTCATGTTTTTAAACACAAATTGAATACACTCGATGAGTGTATCTGTACAATTATTTTTCTTACATCCCGACCGTTCATATTTAATATATGATTATATCATTGATATGTCCTGTACCTGGTTTTGGAGAGAGATGTGTCATTCTCTCCTCCAAATGGCGAGGAAAGGAATAAGCTATCCATGAAATTTGTTATGATTATCTAAAGTGTTGACCTGAGCCAGGCAATCAGCACTGCTCAGCTTTCTTTTGCACGGTGAAATTTTGTCTGTGATATTTCATGCATCCCTTCATCCCAGTGGTCTTCGTTCCTTTAACATTGATATTTGTTCCTTCACTTCTGCCCCTTCCTCCATGGAGAACACCCTCCCAACTATTTGTCTTCATAATCACAAATCCATGGTCAATGCCAACTACATGCATTTTTTTAATTCATGGTTCATTTTCTCCTATTAGACACAGCTATGTTTACTGACTGACAGTCCTGCTTTGTTCGCCCATGAAAACTCCCAAACATCTCATCACATCACAACCCTCGCTTCATTTAATTGAATCAACATTTTGTTTGTTCTTGAAATTTTGAATAGTGTGTTGGTTTTCTTTTTTATATTTTTGTATATTTTTTGTTTTGTTTTGGTGAGGTCTTTTTTCTTATCCTTTAGGGAGATGATTTAGTTTATTTTTGGGTTTTTTTTCTCCTTCTCGCTTAATTTGTTTTTCGTGATTTTGTTTGTATGTGCGTTAAGTTTATGTTTTTAAGAACATGCTCGTTTGACAGCTAGCTAAACAAGTATAGATTAAATTATGATTGCACTGTCCCTCTTCTGACCCAATGTTTATTATTTTTAATTTTTTTTTTTTGTCATTTGTGATGGCTCACAGCAGACTGATGCTTAGACATCAGCTCTAGGTACATGTCTCATTGCTTGAAGACATGTTTTAATGAAAGATTTAGGAAACTTCAAGGGATATTTAAAAACCAAGAAACTACATGTTTTGTTTTGTTTTATGTAGAAAGCAGAGTGAGTCTTAAAGATGTGTTTTTAAACAGTAGTAAATCTTAAATATGTGTGTTATAATGTAGAAAGTAGGGGGCTCTTAAATGGGTGTTTTATTATGTAGAATATAGGGGAACTCTTAGAGGTGTGTTTTATTATGTAGAAAAGAGGGAAGTGTTTGAAAGGTGTGTTTTAAATTGTAGAAAGCAGGAGCAGTCTTAAAGTTGGTGTTTTTTTTTTATGTAGAGAGCAGAACCAGACTTAAAGGTGTGTTTGACATAGAAGGGGCTCATGTAAATGTCAGGCTGCTGGATAAGAAAAAAACAACTGTGACATCACCTCCGCTTAAGGGAGATAACATGTCTTGACATGTAGGAAGGTTGCATCTTTTTATGCTTATCATAAAACTTTTCAGTTCCAGTTATCTGTGATTTTGTTACATTTGTCGGTTTTATTCATGTATTGTCATCAATCGTCTCTTAATGAAAAAAAAATGAATACAAAACATACCTACACTTTATCTAACTTTTTGTCCCCCTTGGGATTAACAACTTTACATCTCACACCTAAACACTTCTTAGGACTGTGAACAAAAGTCATGATTCTTGTTCAAATTTACATTCTTTAGTATTAAATGTTCAGCTCGGTGCACAATAGCTTTTACCTGAATTTTTTTTCTATTTATATTTAATGTTAACATTTTATTTGCCTTTTAACAAATCATGTAAGGATGATTGAATTTATTTTTTAAAACAAATGTTATTTCATCAGAAGGGGAAGAGATCATCTTATCATAAGTTTTGACCAAAGCTTTGATTACTTTATGTGAGAGACGAATTTTAAGATAATATTTATCTTCGTGGATAAATGGTATTACTAATCCCGGTAATGATTTTTAAGTTTTTTCAAGTTTATTGTAATGTTAAATTAACCTTTCCTGTTTAAACAATAGGCTGTTCTTGTTTTGAGTTTGAATTAATCTTATTGCTCTTGATTGACTGACCGGTGATGACTTTGTTATTTGAACATTGTCCTTTTTAGGACCTGTAAAAACTCATTTGACTTTTGTGAAACATGTAAGTAAGGTGACATCTAAAAAATGTTTATGCTTGATATGTATATAAAGGCTTTTGATGTCGTTAGCTCTAATCTATCAGATTCTTGTTGATTTCTTTATTTTGTTGTTGTAATTTCAACCGGTGACAAACATTAACTTTCTTTGCAAATGCATTCTTTACTATGCATTTGATACTTTTTGTTTCTCAAAGTACTATGCTTTTAATTAATGGTGATTTAAAGCCCTGTTTTGTGTGAAAATACCCTGAAAGACACGGGTACAAGGACACAGTGAGAGAAGCTGGATGATTGCTTTGATTCAATCATTATCATTTCCAAGGCCTTTTCATTGCCTTTCATCGTGAGATGTGTTGCATTGGACTATACATTTCTTTATCCATATTAATATATTACAGATTGTTGGGGTTTTGGGGTTTCGAAAAAGTGTATTTCTTCATGTCTCACATAGAAGTATATTACTGTTTGGCAGATATCACAGCTTAAATATTTTTCCATGACAAATTTTGAAAACAAAAACCAGGGGTGAATGTTTTTGTGAGACATTAATCTTAAAAGTAAATAGAATGAGGGAGTGAGGTTACAAGGGGTGGGGCCCATATCTAGACAAATGTAACGATCAATCTGATACTGTAAAAAGGATATAATAAATATTTTGTCATTGTTGGCTTGTTAGTTACCATATTATTCAGCTGTATAATTACCAATTATGACATGCTTCTCATCTTTCAGGTCCCATAACATTAGAAGTTTGGTGCAATTTTATTTTCTCTATCTTGTAAGAAACCTTGACAGATGACATCTGCTGCTTTATGTAGTATTCGTGTGACTCAATATGATGTTGGTACTATTGTTTTAAAAGCCTAATTTAATCAATACAATTTGATATTTTACCCATTTTGAATAATTCCTCCCAAACCTATCCACCATATTCAAAAGGGAAGTTTGAAGAAGATGAAATGAGTGTTTATATATTGTGTGTTTTACAGAAATTTTTATGTATATATTATATATATTTCAATTTAGAGAGTTATGCTTTGTCTATTTTTTAATCTACTTGTATTATATTCTATTCTATAACATCCTTTTTGCTGTTGAATGGTTACCCGGTGAGAAGACCCTCCATCAGCTATCCCATATTATATTTATCACAATTCGACTCGTAACTAACTGTTAAAAGGAAGAGGTGTGTCTGTATATGTGTGTATGTTTATAAAAATGCTATTTTTATCTACGATCTTTATCTATCTTTTTATTTTACTAGTATTATTGTTACAATTCTATTGGTTTCAGTTTTAGGAGCTTCATTTCTAGAAGACAGTGGGAATGAAAATAGATGTATTTTTTCTGCAAATGAAAATTTTAAAGTCTGTTTTTTTCTCCCTGTTCACAAAACATTTTTGAAGTTAGTTCATAATAATGTGTAAAGGAATGAAAATTATGTTGACAAGTGTTTATATATTAATATGTGTGTATCTAACATGGGCTAGACATGCATCAGAATCTATTAATGGAAAACAAAAATTATTTAAAAAGTGAACCTGAAAAAAAAAAAGAAGAAAAAAAAAAAAAGAAACTATCAACTGCAACTCCACAGAGGTGAACAATAGGAGTTGAAAATTAGAGACCAACAGAGCTGGTAGCCAATCCTTCTGGGTTATAATTCAAAGCCGTAATGGTTATGCTGTCTTCCTCATTCTTAAGGTTAATGTCTTTCTAACATTTTTGAAAGGAATTCATAGAGTTTATTAAAGTTTATACAGTCTTTTCTCGCTAATCCGAACTCCTCCATTCGTAGCATTTTCAGATTACTGAATTTTCTGGATTGCTGGGCTCCCATGGGGTTTGAATGTATCCTCAGGGTCTACTCATGAAACCATTATAGAGTTTTATAACGAAATTTTCTTTCTTGTAGTGTTGTTGGTGATCATGATTACGAACCAGACAATGTGATTGGTGGAAACGAAAACTTACACAAAGTGTTTGAAAGCCGTCTGCTGAAAAGGGGTGGAGTAAAAATCAGTACGAATGACAAATAACCAATGCATGAGAAACAAATGGACTGTGCGCTCAGAATTGGACCAATGCATACCCCATGGGTGTGTCCGCAAAGCCGGGCTATGAAGAGATCAATTCATTCAAAAGTTTGAGTAAAAGTAAAAGTAATCACCCGTCGTAATGTTATAGAGACATTTGCGGGTGTTTTGCAAATGATGAAGACGCCATAAAGCGTTGGCTATGCTGTCTTGCCACTTGATAAGTGTGAAAAAAGTTACTTTATTTCAGGATGACCAGCTGGTGTTAGCTTGCTTGCTATGACTCACTTCAGGTTAGGTGTGAAAAAAAGGTTTGCTGGTCAGGAGATGTCCAGAGGGAAGGTTATGTCATAAGATGAGATTCATGAGAAGGCAACCGTCAGCAGGTGGGTGTGACCAGGGGTATTTCGTGCTGTCATATGGACAGGTCTGCAATGCCCCGCTGTCTGAATAGGTGTGAAAAATGGCGAAACAGTGTCTATAAACCACCAGACTTATCAATTAAGATAAACCTGGTCAATTGCCTTTGACAGGGAGAAAAAGTTTGGATTAGCGAAGCAAAAATAGCAATCCATCCACAAATCTAACATTTGGATACGGAATCAGAATTTCTGGATTAAATTTCTAATAAATCCGTTCTGATTATCGAGGCATCCAGATTAGCGAGATCCGGATTAGCAAGACTAGACTGTAGTTATTTATTTGGAATAACTATGCTCTTTAGCAATTTACTTGATTATTGTCAATTAGGTATTGATGTATATTCTAACTATTAAGCCTTATTCTAGATCAAGAGGTGATAACCAGGTCTTTGAATAAATCTGCATGTACCGGTACCTGTTTTGAATCACAAGACAAAAAATGCAATTGAAATATATATTTCAAATCTGAAATGAGATATTTGCATTCATATACCTGTAGATGTTTATTAAAAATAACCTTGAACCAGAACTTGAAGCTTTCATGGCACAGGCCACCCAGGATCTCGACATGAAAAAAAGTGATAATGAGTAAATGTGTAAATGATGGTACATATTGTTTGCACTCTAGGAAGCTTGTAAGAACACACTTTCAGAAAACGAAAAAGATATAAAAAAAAGAAAGAAAAGAAAAGAAAAAAGAAAAAGATGATGATGATAGAGAATTATTACATACATAAATCAATCATTCAAATCTTGTTCTTATCCAAAAGGTTCACAATTAACTTGTTCTTTCTCTCTTTCTTTCATTCACTGGAGAAAAAAAACCTTGTTCTTTTCGTTGTTTTTGTTGTGCAATATTACATCTTTTGTTTTTCTTTAACAGTACTGCTCAATTGTTAACACCAGGTTTTAGCTATGGTACAGTACCTGAACAAATATTCCAGACCTAATTTGAATAGCTCTGTGCTTTCTTTAATGATCATACATTTGCAAACAGGAATACAAAAAAAAAAAAAAAAGACAAAATTGAGTTTGTCCTCCAATGATCTTGGAATTATTTACGTGAAATGTGATACCTAAAATTGTCGAGAGGATACGAGTATTTAAATTTAAACTTTTTTGTCATAAATTATCTGGTAAAGCTCTTGTCAACGGTAGGTCTTTAAAACGTCATCCTGAAATATGTAGATTATATTGCGTGTAGATTAAACGATAACTTGCCCTTTCCCCTTTATATCCTCATGTTTCATTTGCCAGTGATTCCTGGTGCATGTTTTTCAGTAAGAACTTAGTAGTGTCCCTAAGAATCCTGAGTTGCTTTGTACACATTGAACTTAACTGCCATACATCCGGTACAAACAATACAATAATGAGTAGGTGTTTCATGTTATTATTTCCTTTGTTAAACTCTGATTAACTTTGATACAGCAGCCGCCAATTTACCCGGTGTGTGACATTGTTCTGTGAATTTGGATGTCCATTTTTTATCCTTATTATTATTATTATTATTATTATTATTATTATTATTGTTTTCTTATGATAATGTAAAACATATTATTTATCATCACAACTCACCCCAGCATGTGGTATTTCCGAGTGTGTTTAACAGACCTTGTTTCCAGCTGTTGTTAAGTTAAGTCCATTATTTTGGCAGACCCTTGGTTCAGTTTTAATATTTACATTTTTGTCTTGTACTTAGAGGCAGCATAAGTTATTTATATACGATTATATGTACGCGGTTATGGAAAAAATAAAAAGTTGTAAAATCTTTAATTTCTAGTTTTAGTTTTTCTGTCTCTAAGTTTCATTCCTATTTCTTCCTGTCTTTTATTTTTCAGTTTAATGCTATAAAACATACATGTGTATAAAGGAACTCTTTGTTATGCACAATATCACATGTAGCTATTTGCCTCCAACATTTTAACCTGCCCCTCTAAAAACCCTTGATTGAATTCTTTTAAGGTGAAGTAAATTACTTTTTTAATTTCCTGACTCCATGATGCATTTTGGCAGTGAATATCTGACCAAGACGATGATTTTTCATACTTACGAGTCTTAAAGAAAAAAGAAACCAAACAAAAAAAGCTTCTACAAGCTGACATTTTAGTATTTAGAGAAAGTACTATAAAAATAGATTCATTGATGTTGTCATCCAATGGAAACAATACTAAGACAATGTGCATTTACCTTCTTTTTAACCACACTTCAACATTATTAGAGTTTCTCCTCATAATGTACACTTGGCTTTGGTCATCACTCAACCAATTAAGTCATTATCTAAAAGACAAATAAATGCAAATGAGAAAAGTGGCGAATTGGAACATGATTGAATAGGACTTAAGTATTATCATTATCATCTCTTTTAACTTCACATGATTGAAAGCTTATAGTCAAGATCTGAATACAGACAGTCTTATGTCTTGGATATAATATAGCTCTGTATTATCATTTGTTTATTGTAAATGTACCAAATATTTTTTGCTTAACTTGAAAAAAATGTTTCATGGGTATTTTAGTGAATGGGTAGGTCCTAAGATCAATGTTTTTTATTGTTTTTCTTTTAATATAAATTAGCGATACTGACACAATTTTCATGATTTTATACCATGTGATTCTAATTTTTAGTGGAATAACTTTCCCAATTCAGCTAAGGTTTACTGATTGGCTTATTAATATATATGTTAATGAATGTCTGCATTAATTGTTAATGAGCAACTTTAATAAACAGGAAATACGAAGAACAGGTTGAACAAATACAGTTTAACATTGTCTGCTATCATTGGATTAGTATTAAATAGAACAGAAAGGAAAGGAAAAAGACTCATAAGGTTATGCATAGCCTTTTTGGTTCATCTTCCACCTTCCCTCACATTCACATGTTCTTATAGGCTTCTGTAGATTAAAGATATAACAATATTGTAAGACTAGCTCATTTACTGGAGTCAGTTGTATGTGTAATATCTTGATTAAAAATAAGAAGAAAAAAATTAAGACAAATTTTGTCCTTTTACTGGAAAAGGAATTTTATTGTAATCATAAGTCCTACCTTTTGAATTCATGTATTTATTCACTTGACAAAAGTCAGATATCATTTCTCCATCATTAAGTACAGATCACTGGATACATAAATGTTTTGCAATTAAGAAATATTCTTCCACTTAAGTATAAATATAACTATCGGTACCCATAAGAAAGTGAATTTTGTTTTGTTTGCATTTCTATTACTATTTCATTTTTATTCTCTACCGAGTGTCCTATCCATTTTGTTTGAAATTCAAAAAAAAATTTATCTCCTTTTCTGACCCATGAAAAAATGTTGCTGTATGTTAGTTAATTTGATGGTATTGTTCCCTGTGAGTTTTTAAGATTGATTTGAGTGGTGATACTGATAGAAAGTTTCAGATGCAAAAATAGAGAATCTCTACACAAATTTTTGTTTCTTTCATTTGCATATAACAATTTCATGGTTTAGATTCAATAAATGCAAATTAAAATGGTCCATATGTGCTTGATGATGTGCAGTTTTCTTTTTGATTGTTAATTTCATGAATGGTACAGTATGTGTGTTGCAATACAATTACATTGCAGAATTGCATATACATGTATACGTATACAGCATCAAACCTCTATACTGTGAATATCAGGAGTTTGCGTTGGGTGTTTTT
>JBCHJU010154727.1:0-10209 GCA_039654505.1 Plocamopherus imperialis | reverse complement strand
TCTCTCTCTCTCTCTCTCTCTCTCTCTCTCTCTCTCTCTCTCTCTCTCTCTCTCTCTCTCTCTCTCTCTCTTGCCGCCTCTTTATGTCTTACACTCCATCTATTTTGTCTCTGTATCTCTTTGCCTGCCTTCTTCTTCTTTCTTTCTTTCTCTCTATTCCACCTTATCCCTACTCTTTCCCTCTCTTTCTTATATTGACTCTTGGCCTAAAGGCTGTCAATCTGTGTGTCTCAGTCAATGTTTGTTGGTCTATCAGTCTGTCTGTCTGTGTCTCTCTCATTTTCCTTCCCCTCCAATAAGGGATTTTTTAATCGAAACATGCAGGGTTCTTTTTTTCTTCTACTTATGAAATATCTCAAATTTGCTTCTCAATGCATCCTTAAATCTTGCATCATTTGTGAATTATTTCTTTTTAAAGACGCACATTTTACCCATCATTACCTGTAATTCAATCTACTTTTTGAAATTGCTAATTCACAATTCATCAATGCTGTTTGATATCATAATTTTTTACTTTTCTCTTTTTATAAAATTCTGCATTCTGCTTCCCCCATCCTTCAACTGTCTATCTCTTGTGTTGTTGATGTTGTTGTTATTTTTATTGTTCTTCTTTTCCTTCTTTTTCTTCTCCAGTTCCTCCTCCTCCTCCTCCCTCTCCTCCCCCTCCTCCTCCTTCTTCTTCTTCTTCTTGGTGTCGTTGTTCTTGTTGCTATTAGAGGCGTTATTGTTGTTGTTGGTGTTGATCTTGCTGCTTTTTTTTTTTTTATCACTGTCTTTTATAATTCATTCCTTGCTTTATTATTTTTTTTGTCCATCATCTGTTACTGTGATATCTTCTTCCCTTTATCATTATTTTTTTATCAGAATCACAATTTTCTTTGTCACTTTTTTTCTTTATTATTCGCATGATTTCACTTCTTCAGATGCACAATCTTCTTGAGTTGATCAAAAAAGAGCAGAACATCTATAATGTGGTTTTCCACGAACTCATTCGACAGGTAGACTGAATGTTGACTAAGATTACTTAATAAATTTAAATGGTCTGAAAAAACAAAACAAAATATGTAATATTATGAACTAAGGATACTCCCTATTTTAAGTGGGATTTTTTGCATGGAAATTGAAAAAGCTCTTTTCATTATGCAGAATTGCAGGACAAAATGCCTTGCTTTGGTTAATTAAGTTAATGAAAACTGTCAAAACCAAAGTTAATGAAAACTGTCAAAACCAAAAACCAAAGAAAACAAAAGGCAAGAAAAATGAAACCACAAATAGAAAAAGAAAAAAATTGGCAAAAGAGCCTGACAACTCAATCCAAATACATATTTTCAGAGGCTTTCAAATTAATCAATAAATTGAATTGAACATAAACTTTACTCCCAGAAATGTTCTAATCTAAAAAATTATTGTTCTCATACTTTGAAACATATTCAATGCATTCTTAGTGAATAACAATTATTCCTAGGCTTGCATGAAACCCTTTAATGATTTTAAACACATGTGCTATGTCATGATCCTTTGCTACAAGAGAAAAATACAGCATGCACACACACACACACACACACACACACACACACACACACACACACACACACACACACACACACACACACACACACACAAACAAGGAAAAAAAATTAAATGGAAAATATATTAAAGCTTTGACTACCTAAAGCCAATTTATCCGCTTTATCTTTTTGAACTCAATATGCCCATACACACAAAAAAAGTGTAGTCAAAGAGTTAAATCATGCTCAGGTTGATGTAAGGTCCTGCTCATCCTGCTGTATGGGAAAATTGAAGTCAAAGAGTTGAATGGAGCTCATGCCGATATATCAGCTTTATGTATTTATGAGCTTAATGCATTTGCTATACCTGATGGTCTTCCTTATCCATGTGCCATAGACAAGCATTGAGTGTGTTGAGAGAGGAGAACTTCTGGCCGACCTCCGCAATAAGTACAGTGAGCTCTTGAATCGCATTCCCCAGCAAATAATGGGGTAGGTAACAAACTTAAAATAGCTTGCTCTGTGTGTGGTGAAATAAAACAAAGAAAACAAACACTCAACATGATCTTAAACATAAACTTTTAAATTAAATAGAATCATCTAATAGATAGAATTAAATGAGCCAAATAAGAAAAAAGTAATTAAATAATAAAAAGAAATGATCTTACACCCCCTAAGGAATATTACATCCCTTTGTCTTTTCCTCTTTTCCTTGTCTTTTCTCATGCATTTTTATTTGGAGATTTTTGCTGTTTTTTCATTTTTCATTTTAGTTTTGGTGTTTTGCCAAGTCTTGGATGTTTTGTTTTTTTGTATGCTTCCAAGCTCTTTAATTTTGCCTTCACCTATATATCTTAATTGCATTATTTCTTCATTGATCACTTCCTTTAAGAGCATGAGCATTATGCGAATAAAACTGCCTGCATGTATGAATTTATTTCTTTGATTATTATATATCCTTTCTATAAAAACAAAAATAGTGGTGTTGTCTAAAAAACTTCTGCCTAGGTGATCATGTTTTTTCTATATTTTCCGTTATTTCGCATTTGTTTATCAAGCCTTCATGAAGAAGTGATGGCACAAAGGGCCCTGGATCGCCGCCTCACAGATGAACTCATGAGGTTCAAGGGCACCATTGGTGTTTTGACTAGGTGGGTGGTCGATGAATCAAATTTTTAAATTTATTCCTGATTTTTCAAAATGAAGTTTAATTAAATCAAATTTTTGAAAATCAGTTTCTCAATAAAATCGAAGTCAAAATGACATGGAATCAAATTATATTGAATCAAATGATAATCGTTTTTTTTTTTTCATCTTGTAAGCTCATAAATACAAGTTTGTTTTTTTTTATGTGTAGTTCTTTGCTTTTTGTTTTTTCCCATGCTCACAAAGAAATCCACGGGTTGTACTTGTAATCATTGAACATATGATGATAAATTATGAGGTTTACTGTGACATGAAACTCTTTACTTTTATTTTTTATTCATCTCCAGTGAACTGTCTGATGTGAAAGAGCATGATAGGAAAGTCACCAAAGAAGCCCAAAAAGCCCAGGAAGATGTAAGTGTTTTCATAGAACCTTATTCTGACTTAATTTATTTGAGTGTGGTTTATTTTTTAATTGTGTCCTTTGTTTAGAGGAGAGTACCATTTCATTAACTCAGTTTCTCTTTCTTTAAATCAATTTTCTATGTATTTGTGCAAAGTGGTTTACCACTGTTTATCTGTTTCTGTGATCAAATCACTGTGATCTGTTTATAATTGTTTGTTCCATGTTTTATTATGTTTTTACTTATTTAGATGGGTTTGCTATATATCTATGAAGGGTGATTTATTTTCCCTTTGTTTCTTTACAATCATTTACAGGTCTCTGGTCAAAGCAGCTTATAATCTCCTTTCACATGAAGCTCATTATCTGTTCATTTATGTCAAGTATTAGAGGACCATCTCCAACATGACTCAAATAAAATATCTATAATTTTAAAAGATATTTGCAGTTGATTAACTTTTGTTTATGGTCTATTTGTGTAAAGTAGCTTTCATCTATTTATCTTAAATAACTAACCTATTATATCTTTGCTTCTTTGAAGTAATTTACCATTATTATTTTTATCATTGCAAAAAATTGTGGACATGAGTACAGTAGCTAGCGCTGGTCACTTCCTAGTCAACTGACTTGGCTGCCTAAGCAGCTTCCTTTATCCCACAAGTGAATTTCTCCAATTGGTCAAAATCTTTTGCGAGTAATTGTAGGACTGATAGATTTTTTCAGATTTTAGCTCTCAATGGAGCTAGAGACAGTTGAGGTATCAATTACCTGTTACCTGTTACCCATCCCTTTCGTGACTTGTGTCACATAAGGCCTTCACAGATGTCCTCCACATATCGCTGTTTGTCGCTGTTCTCCTTGCTTCGCCCCATGTCTGTTATCCTGCTGCGTGCATTTCTTTCCTGTTTGACAGTTCTTTCTTCTTCCCTCTGGGGTCCAGGATTGACACATAATTAACAGAATCTAATTTTGAATCTGAGCTCCATTGTAATATTAATGCCATTTCTCTATGCCACCGAACAGCTGCGAAATGCCTTGGCAGACTCTCAGAAGAATGCTAGTCTGCTGGCCGAATATCATGACTTGTATGAGCTGCAGCGGCGCCGGTTGGAGAGGCAGGTCTTCATGCTGTCGGAAGAGAGAGAAATCTGGAGCACGGCTGCCTATAGTCTAGCACTGAAGGCAAGGAAGCTTTATTGTACATTTTGATATGTGTCAGTCATGGTTAATAGCTTAGATGTATTGATTTAAAATTATTTCAATCTCCATTCTCCAGACATAATGTGAAGGTTATATAAATAAAGAATGAATTTTTTTGGTTACTTTATCTGATTTAGCAATACTTTTACGTAAAGTTATCGTATTCTTTTGTTATTGTTATTATTATTATTATAGTTATCATCATTATCTTTATGATGATGATTATTACTATTATTATTATTATTATTATTATTATTATTATTATTATTATTATTATTATTATTATCATTACTATTATTTATTATTACTAATATTATTATTATTATTATTATTATTATTATTATTATTATTATTATTATTATTATTATTATTATTAGAGGTAATCATAAAGAGCTCGAATTCCATACAAAATTGAAACTGACTATGAAAAAAAAAAAACCCACATCGTCCTCTTCTATACTCGATCAGAAAGGGAGTGAAGGTAATTCAAATAAAGCAAGGTATAATTAGCAGACATTTTACAAAGTAGGCTACAAAAACGCATTCACTTGAAAATACAAAAACTAAACCCCGACCCACATAATTTTTGAGCTTTTTTTATTATTACTATTTCGCTGAGAATCGATACTGGATAATTATAACTTACACCTTTATTTTCCTCCTGACGCAAGAAATGTTCTTTCAGCCGTTGCAGATTGGCTATCAAAACCACTGTAGCTTGTGAGAGGGTATCGCCAAGCGTAAATCAACCGCATTAATAATAACATTATAGTCGAGTTCACCCCTCCATTACCCCTACCTCCTTCCATTTCAACGACATCCCGAATACAGTTCTAATTGTTCCCTTGACCTTGACTTTGATTTGAAGGCGCATACGCGGCAGCAGCCGGCAGAGCTAAATGCTTTCGTCCCTTGCGGGCAATGGCACATTCACCTTCTACTGCGCAATCGCCACGTGCGAACATTGCACGTTGACATCGGTGAGGTGAGGCGCTGCTGCTTTCCTCGCCCAAATAACTTTGGGCAGTGTATACAGTCCCGGCCACTGGGAATGAAGACATGAAGTTGTATAATGATCAGGCAAAAATCGTTTGTGTCTAATCTAGACCTCTCTCTCTCTCACTGCATATCGACTTTCAGCTTGACAAGCTTTTGCTGTTGAGATGTCAGGAAGGTATTCAATAAAAATTTTATACTAGGATGCAGCCCGTACAATTATCTGTAACGTCAATTGTAGTTAAACATAGCATTGATTTAGTTCTTTCTATGTTCGAAAGTGCTCATCCCGATATATGGGCAAATTGTAGTCAAAGAGTTAAATCGTGCTCATGTCGATGACTGGACTCATGATGCATAAAAAGCTAATTTAAATCATTTCGCACTGATATAATATCGGGGATTGGCATTGGATGAGTTAACGTTTCAAGAAAGGCAATGGTAAATCCTTGCAATGGCGTCAGAGTCTCTGATTTTATGCCTGTTCAATGGAACTTCCAAACTCATCTAGTTAAGACGTCCAATCAATTTTAAAGACACTGTATCAGACTTGAATAAAAATCGTGATATCATAATTTTATTATTATACAGATCCTACAGGGCATTTTCATCAAGATTTTCCAAGTCATGTTCCTAGGTAAGGATAAGGATCAAACAGATAACAACCTTATTCGAAATTGGAAATGCAATAGGTATAATATATTATATACTCCTTGCCCGTTGATTTGATTCCTAAGTAGTTTTGGGTGCAAGTATCAAGTAAAATCAAGCTCAAACTTTACCATGATAGAGTGAGATCCTCGAGAGTTATGGACATAGGGCAGTCCTATAAAGCAAAATACACGAACCTGTTGGTCGTATGTAGTAATTAGTATCGTCATTAAGCGTGGTAAATAGGGTTGGCCTCAAAGAAAAAGGTAAAAAAAGAAACAAAATGGCAAAAAGCCAATGAAAAACAAAAACAACACAAAAAACAAGAAAAAAAAACAAAGCAAAAAAGAAACAACAACAACAACAACAACAACAAACAAACAAAAAATCAACAAACCCCCAAATAATCGCGCTGAAATTTATAAATAAAATAAAGTTTCCTTTTTAAATATTGATTCTTCATACAACGTTTAATCTTGATACCCGACCATCTGTAAAATGGTGCATTTTTGGTTGCTAAATAATTCGCGCCTTTAAATGTGCGTTTGATCTTTCTGACATTACTCGCGTCTAAAGTTGAACATTATAAGCAAAGAAAATAAAAAACAAAAAAGCAAAAACAAATAAATGAATAAAACCACTACATGTAGTATGTATTCCTCTTTCCCAAGCAACTAAGTTAAGTCCTAATATTCAATCTTTAAAACGCGAATTAAAGACGGAATATTTTTTGGCCTGCTACAATTAATTTATCCTTTTGCTTTTAACATTTGCATAGCATTGAAATGTATAAATGTCCCATCCAAAATATTTTATGTCATATAATTTAATATAATATTACCACGTCTCTCATCCTCTCTGCACCCGTACTACTTTGTCTCTTTCTCTCTGGCTCCCTTATTCCTTCACTCTCTTCCTCCCCTGTCCTTCCTGCTCTCACGCAATTCTACCGTCTGTCTGTCTGTGTATTATTAGTCTTCCCATCAATATCCATTTCTTTGCTAGTTGGTTATCTTTTCTTCCATCTATGAATTAATGCAAAGTGACCTTATGTGTATTATGATTTTAAATCATTTTAAATTAATTATACACATTGCTAAGCGCCATTGAGTATTATGAATGGAAATGGCGCTATATAAATATCCACTTTATTATTATTTATTATTATTCTGAACTGATACGGTAGGGCACAAATTTTCACATTCATTCTCCTGGAATGTTAAAGAGGCATGGCAGCAGAAAGAAAAAAAAAATGTCCGCTTTTGTCTCCCCTTTTCGTACTCAGAAACCGCCAAGAAAATAGTGGAAATTACACAGACGACTTTGACATGACTACAGAAGTCATTAACTGCCTTGTTTGTGTCCGGATTCTCTCCACATCTCCAGTAACCGTAACTGGTTAGTTTAGGTGAACAATCGAAGCAATAATTTGCCAATCATGCGCCATGCAAAAGTCGATTTAGTTGTAAAGTACATGTAGTCCGTCCGTGCCAATCAGCTCATAGGGCCGGAGTTAATCCTAGTTTTCAAAGTATGACGCGCACTGTGGTAGATAAATTTATTTTATTACTTCCTGAAAAAGATGCTGCTAGTCTACTGAGGAATACTTTGACCGCAGAATAATATGTACTCACTTTTACATGGGCCGAGGTGCAGCAAGAGGGGTAAATTTTCGTGCTTAAGGAATAAACAACAATCAAACAACAAGTCATAATATGTTGCTGAATCGAGTGAGTTCGAACTCGAGACCTCTTGAACATAGTTCAACGCACTATCACTTTTCTCCCCCCCCCCACCCCCCACCTCCCTCTTCCAATATATTCCAACAGAAAACGCGTGCAAAACAATTTGCGAGGTTGTGTTAATTTCAACTCTTTCGCTGACGAGTGATTTACAAGGGAACCGTCAGATTGCTTGATTCTGCAATTTAGTGCTGTAAATCGGAGGAACAGATAAATCAAATGACCTGCCACTCCCTCCTTTCGTCTGGCGTCTGTCCTATCTGTCTTTAAACGTGATGGGTGGGTTGAACCAGGGGGCGTTGGAGGTCCGGGTTTCTGTCTGGTATGCCTGGTGACTGAAAAAAGGCTTGGACATCAATAACAAAACCAATTTCCGTCATTACGGGTGTCAACAAGCAAACCACTTTCCATTATTAACTTTGTCTTCTCGTCCCCGGTTTTCCCCTGGTGTACGTTGTATGAATTGTTTCTGTGTCTGTACCAGTATTTCCTCTTTTGCAGTTCCTTTTTTAAAGATTATTTGTTCATTTGTTCATTCCGTCCCAAAAATTGGGTTTGGAAGGCCTCTTTTTATTTTATTTATTTATTTATTTATTTTTATTTTATTTATTTTTTATTCTTTTATTTATTTATTTATTTATTTATTTTATTTTTTTATTTTCATTTTATTTTTTTGCTCTTTAATTACTCCGGATAAAAGGAATGGAAGCATGGTTGATACGATTAATCTCAATTACGTGAATCAAAAAACTAAACGCAAGAGCGAACAAAGAAAAGACATGCACGAAATGAATTCCAAACCAGGATTAAGGTCATGATTTGGAGGATTGGTTGCCACACGACGCCATCCCATCGCCCAGCTTCCGGTTCGGCTCCAAATTGAAACAATCACGTGTCAGCTTCTTGACTATAAATAGTACAAAAATTACATAATAGAATTCAACACGTTGTTGATCATCAGGGTGGTATAATCAATATCAATATGAACTGAGTTCCATTAAAAACGCAGTAAATATGTTCTTGCACTTCGCATTACTCTTTTTTTTTAACTCCCTTTATTTATTGTTTTATTATTTTATTTTTTGAGAGAGACAGAAGGGGACAGGGGATGTTATTTCATTTTATTTTTTAGTTTTGGTTTATTGCAATTTTATTTTACGTTGTTTAATTGAAAATATTAAATATGTCTATAGGGGAGATATTGCATTGACACGTGTTGGATTTTATCATATTAACGATTACAGAGTAATAGTTCGATAAAGGAATACATGTACATTATGTAGTTAGACAAAAAGATTTTAAATGTTGTGTTTTCAATGGAACTCGGCACAGTATCATTATTTATGAGTATAAGTATTTTTTATTGATATTACATGTGTCATCATCGTCATTAGAATTGTTTTCTTACCGTTGTTCCTATTTATACTATAATTACATTTACTGCGTCTATGGTTATTATCATTCAGTATAACAATGTCATCTTTGTTTGTATTTGCTAATGAAAATATCCTGGATTGGCATTGATAGAGTTAAAGCAACCTGTGCCCCCACTCCCTCCCTCCCACATTGTTTGTGCTCTTCAAACACACCAACTCGTGGAATCCGCCTTGATCTTCGCCTCGGTGATTGAGAGTTCTGGTTGAAAAGAACAAGCAGATAGGATAAATCATGGCATTAACTAGATCCACAAGATCAAAAAGATTACACAAGGTTTACGATAAATCAGGACAGAAGTCAATTATACTGTCAAAATTTTCGTGAGATAAGAATTTCATTAACAAATTTGTCAACCATTTCAATTTGTTATGTTGTCCATGAACGTGTTTCATTAATTCTAAAGTTTTTGTTTGTGTCGGGGTATACTGTTTTGTTCTTTTCGTGTTTTGTTCGTTTTTGGTCTTTTTTTTGTTTTTTGTTGTTTTTGTTTGTTTCTTTTTGCTTTTATAAAAGGTGGCGCGGGCGTGGGGAAGGGGGTTTCCCCGTCAGTTGTTTTTTTTTTTTTCTTATTTATTTATTTATTTATTTATTTTGCTGTTGTTGTTTTCTTTCAGACGGGTTTTTGTTTTTTCGATTGTTTATATTTTTTTATTTTGTTTTGCTTTTTTGTATGGTAGACATTTTGTTGTTTGGGTTTGGTTTTTTAGGGTTTTTTGTTTTTGTTTTTGTTTTTGGAGTGCGCGTTGGTGGAAGGGGCGGGGAGGGGGGTTATTCTTGCTTTAGATGTTTTGGAACTTTTTTTATAGTTTGATTTAAGGTCCCACCCTTCACACCATGTTATTGAAAACTTAAGATACTGGATATATGAAAATAAATGATCTTAGGATCGTAATTTTTGTGTCGTTGGATGTTCGACATTATTTAAATTTGTTTCTCGTTGTTTTCCATGTTTGAAGTAACATTACTCATCATAGGATTCAACTCTTGCTAGAAAAGACATGCTATGAAGATACGATGGTAACGACCAAGTAAAAGCAAGATTATTGTACACTAGCTGGACTCCCGGCTTTGCCCGGGTTTGTATAAAAACACTAAAGTGAAGACAATAATATTTAAAATATATTGG
>JBCHJU010154616.1:0-10211 GCA_039654505.1 Plocamopherus imperialis | reverse complement strand
AAAGTGACTATGAACACTTGTCTGGAGTTGACTATGGTGACAAATGCCTTCCCTGTAGCTCACTAGAGTAGTTTTCCCACCCCTTTGACTTTGAGTGGGAACAGGTAGCAAATGCACGCCATCCCGGCTGGTCCACTGTCCAACCAATCAAATGCCTCAATGCCTCAACGAAAAGAGGTGTGGCCTAGATTTGGACTTCCATGAATAGACACCAGCAGGTCGTTTACGCAAGACAGCATAACATGCCTTGCTTGACAAGGTGATTGGTTAAAATGAATGACTGTCTACAAATTTACGCAACATAATGCAGTCGAGTTGAGTCCCTCCCTGTCGCTACAAAATGATGACTGTCTGGCGGAGAACAGGGGTGTCTTTCAACTTTCTGAAATTGGCAGCATGGCTCGTTTCTTTGTTTGTTTGTTTGTTTGAGGTATATCCCAATACATCCATAGCGGACGATCTCAGGGCTATCCATTTGGAGCGATCAGACAGGATTGTTGGAATTGTTTATGATAAAAATGTGATAAATATGATAGAAGGTTGTATAAGGTTTCTTTTAAAAATTTGGTATATTTACCGTTTATTTAAAAAGTTTATGAGCACCGCTCATAAACTTTAAATTCATTTAAAAACTTTGCAAGATGATCTTCATCCACACACGACAATCACGTTTCAAGATGCGCCATTAACTTCAAAGAGATATTTGAAAACTGTGTAAGTGAAAGCAGAATGACAGGTTGGAGTCTGAGGTGATATATCTAAATCCTTCCATGCAAAATTTTCCCCGTCGGTGCTTTACAGACATGGACACTTTTCTTCTGGGTGGACTGAGTGCCTACTCCACCTAGATGCACGGTCAGGCTACTTCCGACCACTGGGCACTCTTATCAAAACTACTGTACTAATGTATCCTAAAGCTTTTTCTCCCTCTACCTTTGTTCGTTGTTTCAATCACTGGCCCCTATTGTTTAAAATGATTTTAAAGTTAAGCATAGGTCAGTTTTGAATTTTGATAAAAAAAAAGTTAATAGCTGGATAGGGGAGTCAATTGTGGTGAAAATGGTCAGAACAGTGAATGTTGAGGTAGAAAAGAAAAGAAAAATCTGTCTTCACATGCATCATACCTGAGGAGATGTGATTCTTCAGTTCCACTACAAAAAAAAAAAACAAAGTGAGTGAAAAATATATTAAAACTATATGGTGTCACATGAACATTTGGGGAGGAGAAAAGGAGGAATTGGGAAAGAGTGCGACAAACTTGTTCCAACAATAGTGAAGACCCCTAAGCGATATATTTAGACTGTTTGCACCTTCTTATTCTGTAAAGAAACACATTTAAACACGAATGTCTCCAATAAACAAATTGTCAGGCTCCCGACACTAAACTTTCTCAATTCATTTTTACTCTTCCCATCAGGAATTGTCTGAACAAACATACAATAGCAATTACCTTATTTCAGCCTTGGAAAGCCTTACCAAAGCTGAAATCCAGCCTCTGTCTCATGTCTTGGTTGTTTTTGTTTTTAATTAATTACATGAATGATAGACAATGTTGTTTTTTACCAAAATACATGTATTAAAATGAGAGAACGGTTAAAATATCACTATAACTCATCTGTTTTTCAAGATTTAAATTTCCTTATACAAAAATCTTTTAAATAGGCATTTGGAGACCAACACAAATTTATTGATCAATAAACTATGTCATGTGAAATAAAATAAAATAAAAAAAAAACTAGAAACAAACAAATAAACGACCAAAGAAAAAAAAATTGAAAGTAAAATGCAAATAGAGAACAAAAAGGCAAAGACAAACATCAAATAAAGAAAACAAAACCCAAAACAAAAACAGAAAAGCAAAATATGTTTCAAAAAATTTGTAAAACAATAACAGGAGAAGGCAGCAAAACAAGAGACTTTACTTAAAAGGAAAAAAAAACAACCAAAAATTGTCTGTGAATGGTGAAAAAGAAAACAAAAAGGGTAGACTTAAAGTAGAAAAGATATGTGCATTCCCAAATAAAAAGAGAACAATCTTAAATGAAATAAACCAACTCAGTTCATGGTAAATGAGAAAGGGCAGTGCCAAACTTACCTTCTTTAGTGATTAGATAGACAGCGTTACTTTCATGGTCAAGAGGACGGATCACGATGCTCACAAAGTTAAACTGGCCCTGGAACAGAGTTGTTTCAGTCTCAGATGTGTAATTAATTACATTTTGTAATGTAAAAATATTCCTGATCATCTTTCTGCCAGTCCCTGATTGCAATAAGTATCAGAATCAGAATCAGAATCATTAAGATGCAAAACTCTATATCTTGAGCCCGTCAATGCAAATGTCCTAAATACGAAATACAATACATTTTACAGACTGCTGTGATGTTTCGAGATGTTTCATTTAACAGACTGTGGCTGTGCTGTTTATCGTTAAGCTGTTTAAACTGTTCGATTGTTTTATTGCTCTTCGGAAGAAGCTGTATTTGTATGCGTCAGTTCTTATATGTGAAATGGTAAATTTTGAAGGGTGGTAACTTCTCATGTTGTATCAGTCTGTTTTGGTGGAGAAATGTTTCGGCGCAGTGAGTATAGAGTCAGAGTTGTTGGCAATCTTGTGGAACAGGCTAAGTCTTGATGAAGCTCGTCGATCCTCCAGTGTTGGCCATTTCAGTTTTGCTATGGCTTGGCGGACACAACCCTTTTCAGACGTTCTGCAATTCAAGACGAACCTAGCCGCTCTTCTTTGAACCTGCTCGAGTTTGTTTCTATGTCTTTTGAGATATGGATCCCAAGCAGCAATTGTATGCTCTTATGTGGGCCCGACTAGAGCAGTGAAGGTTGGGATTTTACTTTTTGGGGACATCTATTGAGAGTCTGATGGAGTAATTTAATTATTCACTACCTGTATGTTGTTAACTAGAACACCAAACAAAGTAATAACCCTTTCATCAAGAATTCAAAGAAAAGGATTAATTTCAAATATTCCTTTAACTAAAAAAAAAAACCCAAAAACAACAACAACAAAAAACCGAACCCCATCTCAATTCCTAGAAGCTAATTGTTTTAACTCTTTAAACTCAAATTTCCACCACAACAGGACGAATCAAAAGAACAATGTATCCCTTGAAACTCACATGTCAGAAATTATCCTTGACTTTAGAAAAATATGTTAGTGATTTAGAAAGCATATTGATGAGATGAGATGACATGCCATCTTGTGATAATAGGGATGAGAGAAAACTGATGAGTGTAGACTTACAGTAGAAAGATATCCAAGATTACCACAAACTCTGGGTTCGGGTTATTTAAGAAGGTGAAGCAACAACAAAAAATATATTGAAACTATTTGCTTAAGTATCTAGACTTGAAATCTGTATTATAAAAAAAAAATCATTACTCACTGATATTGTGCCACTTAGATAGCTTTCAGAGCTATCATTGTAAACTATGGTCACAAAATCGTTGCCAATGTGCCTTTTCTTGTTGTTGATGTTCTGGTCACAGTGCATGAGGGTTGCAATGTGGAAGATAACTGAGGAAAATACAATTTTTGAAAAGTGTAACTGGCAGTATCCTGTTTTTTTATATAACAACACAAAATGTAGAAAAAAAACAATGTCCATTTCAATGCTTATAAAAATTAGTGCATGGCAACATATATGTCATCATACTTAAAAAGAGAAACCATTCACAGACAGCGAAAATACACCATCAGAGACTACATGCTTTTGAATCAATGATTTATCAAATGAATTCATAACATGCATCAGTATCTCTTGCATGCTTTGTACGATATTGTACAGCCAAAAGAAAGTTGGAATGAGTTTGCTTGAAAAATAATGCAGAGAGAAAAAAGGTGTCACGATAGATTAATGTAAAGGTGAGCCTACCAACAAATCACCACCACCATCATCATTATACCATGAGAAACAAAACATACAGCAACATGAAGAAGAGTTAAGAAAGGGAAAGGGAAGAGGAAAATGAAAATGACAAAGATACCAGTTTTGGGCGAGTTATCATCAGGAATGGCATGTGGACAATACACGCTGCCAATCATACATCATATATTTTCAGCTTCATTTTTTTTGTTTTTGTAAAGATATGAGCTACAAATAAAAGGCATCAATTTTTTAGAGTTAAAAAAATTATTTTCCTTTTTTCTTTTAAGGCTTGCCAAGACTGAAACCTACCTCTCAGTGACTCATCATGCCATGCCACAGTGAATTTGCCGTCTTCCGTTGTCAGTCCCCCTAAATAAAGCTTCTCCTTCTCGGCTTCCTCGATGCTGATCATTTGCCCCAAACCTTGAATGAACTTTGTGTACCGTGATGATCCATACTCATTACTCAGCAGCACCTTTTCCACGCTGGCCTTAATTTTTAAAAAAAACAAACATTTGCTAGGCATCAATGTGATTATCCATTTCCTTCAAATGTGTGAGTAAACAAAATCTAGATATAACTCCACCATAGAAATATTTTTCTAAGACAATGTGCTTGGAAAGAAAAGCAATATCAAAGTGAAAAAGAAAAGGAAGAAATGGTTAAAAAAAAAAAAAAAAAAAAAAAAAAAGAGAAAAAAAGCAAACTCTGCCAGTAAAATATAGGTAAATATTCAAGAAAAAATATGATGAAAAAAGACAATGTTTGAAAGCATTTTGAGAAAGAAAAAAAAGAAGGAAAAGACAACAGACAGAATAGAGAAGCTCCGAATTACCTGTCCTTTCCCCATGTAGAGCACTCCAATCTTGTGTGTCTCATATGGATAAATATGATCTAATCTTGCCACCGTACGATTAAATTCCTGAGTACAAAAAAAAAGAAAGCAAATTTTCCATTTCAAGTGAAATAAATAAAGATTTATTTTATTTAACGATATCAAAGCCATTGAAAGCAAAAATAAACCGCACACTGGAAAAAAAAAAGGAAAAATAAAAGGAAATGAAAAAATGCCAAATTCTTAACTCACTCAAAGTCATCTTGCTCTAGCCCTACCACAGTGGTCTTCTTCTCCAGGCATTCATCATCCAGGACTTGACCTTAATCACCATCTTTGTAAAACATCGATTTTCTTTCTCCACTTTCATTTTCAAAACTCTTTATATGCAAGAATTGCTACCATTTCCTTCCAAATATTATTTTAATTTTTTTTTTTTCGAGTCTTCCGACAAAAGACATGACTCAATAAACAAATATTAACTCTTTGTGGACTATGAGCCCAAACATGCACATAAGCATGTTATCTATTCAGTTACAATTTGGCGATATTCATGCTCATCCTGATACATGGGCAAATTGAAGTTTAAGAGTTAAATCATACTCATGGCATGGTCGTCTCAATATATGGGCAAATTGTAGTCAAAGACTCAAATACAGTGCACACCTGATATATCGACATATGCGGTACCAGATGATTTATGTTGATATAAGAGAAAGTCAATATAAAAGAAACCTATTTCAAATAGGATTTTTAAAAATTTTTGGGGAGTTTGTTCACAAGAATGTTTACTGCAAAAGAGTGGGTTTTGAGGCTGCAACGCTTGCACTATCTCAACACTTGGATCTCTGTTGCCTCAACCTTAGTAACAAAATCGTCTACTGTTTTCTAGAGAGATGCCACGCTAGTTAATGACTTCATTGGCTTTTTCAGCTCACTTGTATAATCTGAAGGTAGGGTGGCATGCCCTATGATATCGCTGCCGTTTTGCAGAATCCACTGAACCCGGTATCGAAATCATGCCTTGATTTTTGTCTGTTATTTTATCCCATGCCAACATCCTGTCAAGTAGTAGTGTAGGGCAAGGCAAACAAAAAGACTGATTTGCCTTTCACACTCACTAAACCCACTTCCTTGCTATCTAACCCGTCTAATCTGGGCGTAGAAGAATGTGGCTGTGACAGTGTGAATGGGAGGCATCTGTAAGCATTGTTAAAGGGGTGGGTAAGGGATAGGAGGGGGGGGGTATCTCTTTGTCCACAATAACCATTGGTCCGTTTAGCTAGCTAATTTTGATCATTCACATGTCGATATATCAGATTCAAGAGTGACAGGGTGTCGATATAGAGGAAGGAACTTGGTAACAGTCAAGAGGGGAAAAAACCGGACCTTACAAGTCATGTCGATATAAGGGAAAAGTCAAAAGAAGCGATGTCGATATAAGTGGTGCGCACTGTAATACCAATGTGAATCATAAACTAAAGATCCTTGACAAATCGTACAGCTATAAAAGATGTCAAGATTATAATTTCTCTGTTTAAAAAATAGTTATAGATCAATCATTGATTAGAATTGATATGCCATTTTGACCCATTCCCATGCTGGCCAAACAAAAATAACAATGTTGCTGTTACAAATTTTAGTTAATCGAAATATTTCACCTTCAGAAGTGAGAGTGGTCAACTTCACAAAAATTCAAAGGCAATTTTAAGCACAGGAATTTTAGTGCCTTGAAAACGTTTACTTTCCATCTTAAGTTTAATGTTTGTGACTACAAATGCAATGGGAATGTTTATGTGTGCGACTATTTATACATTTCAGAGGATGAAAAAAAAAATGGTGGAGATTTTCAAAATTTATACAGGGCCGATACAGATGATCAAGTAAAGAAGAGTTTATTTCACTAATCAGTTTCTCCATGGGCGGGTTACAGGTGGACTTCTCAAATGAGAGACCAATGATGATTGGTGTGTCTAATAACTCTTGTGGACAAGGAATGGGATCACAATAGCAGCGTTTCAGAGAGATGTTAGTTGTTAAAGGAAGGTAAACATTATTTGGAGAGAAGTCATATAGAGTAAAACTTTGAAACCAATCTGTCAATTGACTTTAAGTCACAGCTTGGAGGTAGTCATTATTCAGTGCTTTTCTTGTAAAATTTATAGTAGCACAACATTAAATATTTTTCATAATAGCCATAGAGTATGATTTCTTTTTTTTTCTTTTTTTTACTTTTTTCTCTGTCTTCACCTTTTTATTTCTATATGAAGTTTCACTTAAAATTGTCACTGTTATCTTTTTTCTTTGATTTATGGTGGAGATTTATAACACATAATTAATTCTTTGTATTTGTAATGCTAAACATGAACTAAAAGTAAAAGGAGAAAACTTAATGGCAAAACATAAACATTATTCCCATCGATGTTTCATTCCAATCCCAAAGTGTTTCAAGCATGTTTGTAAATGAGAATGTTTTAGATAAGATCAACAAATGCAATGAACTTCTAATGATGAATACCGCGATTCTAAAACATTAGAATAAAAAACATGGTAAAATGATATGTTGCCATTGTTTCACAATGCCATTTCCAAGACAATTGGACAGTGGTCACTTCCTAGGACTGTGCTTCTGATCAAGGAGTCACACAGATTTTCCTTGAGCCTCTCTGACATGATGAAATAATCCAAGCGCCTAGATCATGGAATGAAAATAAGAAAGTGTAAACAAAATCACAAGAATTGATTTAATGGCATAAATTTAGTACACCTGTCTTCTGTTACAGTCAATAGAGAAGATTTCAAATAGAAACTTAAATGTACAACACTAATATCAAAATACTAGAATAATAAAGTATTCAAGGCGCGTTGACAAGAATACTCAGCTATTTGAGTTTGTCAGGTGTTAATGAAGACTAAGACTAAGACTGTTCATTCATGCAATTATGTCAAAATGTTTAAGTACATGTACTGTAAACCAGCCAAGTCAGAGAAAGGTAATAATCATTATGATAATGATATGAACTGACCACTAAAAACCACAAAGAATGCAAAATACTTGGGCGTTATTATAGATAATAAACTTCAATGGAAAGACCAACCCATGCAATATGTAAGAAAGCAAATAGTCTATTAGCATTCTTAAAACGTAACATCAATGACTGCCCACATGTCGAGGATAAATGCTACAAAACCTTTGTAAAACCCATCTTAGAATATGGAGGATGTGTATGGGATCCACAGGTTTGAGATTATCCAACGGCATTACGGCAAAATGTCGTGGTGCCCCGGTGCGTTGCCGTGGTGCCCTTGATTTTCTGTCCTCGTCCACGGCATTTTTTGCCGTGCCCTCATTTCTCGAAAAATCCAGTGCCCTCATAAAAGCAAAAATTATTTTTAAAAGAATGATACAGAAGTGGAATCGTTCAAGCGAAATGCGTCGAGCGCACATGTTCTCTAGAACTATTAGAGGTGTACTAAAAGTTTGAGTACACTGTACTAATGCTAACAGGCAGAGACACCCGATTATGATTCGTTTACTCATGGCCATCTTTTTCTAGCCCTTACTTTTAAACTCGTCTTATCTTTTTGACCTCGTCACTGACCGGACCTACCCGAGAGCATGACAATGTTTTCGAGAAAACTTTTTTTTTAACCGTGATTTTTGCGATACGGAGCCTACCGAAGTACTGCCGAGCAATCGTGGGCTCTCTAATTTTATGATCGCATGCACATGAACAATGACCTGCTTACAGCTAGCCCCAGCCCCCACCCTTCTGTCTCTCTCTCTCTTCCTCTCTCTCTGTCTGTCTCTCTCTCTCCCCCCCCCCCCCCTTTTTCTCTATCTCTCTCTCTCCTCTTTCTCCAAGCTCGGCTCGCTCTCTTTCTTGGAAAACACCAAAAATCGTAAGGCTACGTTTACAGAACAGTATAACATTAATTAACCTGGCCGAACTTTCCGCTCCAGTATTTTCGGTCAGAGGACGTTAACAAGAAAAGCGCATTGTCGGCGTTTCAAAGGGGATGTAGGCTCACCATTGCTCTGATATAACATTCTTCTAATTTTCCAGTACACAGTACCTCAGTACCTGTTGGCTCTTTGCAGTGTGTTTGTCTTGGTAGAGAATAATACATAATGTAGTACCATTTGTACGTTGTTTGAGACCCAAATTACATGAACAAGTAGCATATGTGGATGAAATATTGACAGAATGTTATGTACGAAAGGTTTGACGACGGTGCCGAGGGTGATTAGGCCTACTTTGATGACCATGACGATAACAATGATACAATGATAATTGTAACAATTACAATGATGGCAACCCATGATAGATCTACGGGTAGAGAAAATAACATTAATAACTTCAATCATAATGTCATGTGGTTGCTGTTAACTTTTTGTCTTGTGAAATGATTATTTTTTTCCTTTTGTTAGTCTAATGTATCCAACCTGATTCTCACATTCCTTGCTTTTTTTAATCAAATATTTTTAAAATTGTATTTGTGATTTTTTTTTGTGGGGGGGAATTATCAGTCATCTTCATTTGATGCAATAAGGGTAAATTTTCAGCTGTTAACCTCATGCAGGTCTCATTGCTTGAGTTGAACTTGCTTTTTAAATTTTGAAACAGCTGAAGTAGCTGACCTTGTTGTTTTTTAAACGTGTTTCACAATATGATATGGCTGTTACCGCCTGTTACCTAGTTCTTTCGTGACTTGTGTCATACAAGGCCTTGTTCTACAATATTGGAGCCTTTTAAATGGAAAGTTTTTCCAAATAAGCCAAAGTTAAAAGTTTTATTCGTTTTTTAATTGTGCGCTTTTTTGTTAGTTCATGTCAGTGACTTGCTATATATTACTAGACCAAACTCAAAGGGAAGCAGAAGTAGAGCAAGACATGGGGAACTCCGACTGTGAAATAAGAGGGCAAAAGCGTTTATCGCTCAGATAGATATAGAGTCTCTGCGCCCGCTAGGCCTATCGCAAGCTTTGCGAGCTTGTTTTTTTTTCTTTTTTTTGTTGGTTATATTTTCCAAAATTAACCTACTATTATTCCCTGTAATAATAATAGTAATAATACTACTACTACTAATAATAAAAAATAAAAAATAAAAAATAACAACAATGATGATGATAATAATGATAATAATACCAATAATAATATGATGATAATGATGACAATATAATAATAATAAAGTTTTCTATTTAGATCTAGTTTCTTTTTTCTTATATATATATGTATTCTAGCCTTTTATTGTAATTTCCTTTGTTTTATTGTCTTTTGATTGTTCTTAGTTGTCTGAAAAAAGTGTCTGAGTGTCTCTGGTCCAATATGTCTTAAAAGGCTGATTGACTTGAACTTGTAGAGAAACCACAAGAACCGCGCCGTAAGCGTAAGAGGGCAAGATCTTGCCCTCTTGTCTCAATGGCGGCAATCCTGCATAAAGTGCTTCACTTTTTCGGCTCTCACAGTATGGGAGAGTTCGGTCTAGTAATA
>JBCHJU010154505.1:0-10213 GCA_039654505.1 Plocamopherus imperialis | reverse complement strand
TAATAATAATAATAATAATAATAATAATAATAATAATAATAATAATAATAATAATAATAATAATAATAATACATTTGCACAATGATGTTGGTAACAAAACAACTGATCGATGTTTTTACAAGTTCATGTGTCGAATACAGAAAGAAAACGTTTTTTAATCACTGTAAAAAAAAAAAAACTGGAAAAAGTTGGAATCCCAGAACACATGAATTAATTCTTATCAACATTGGCCATTTGTAAGTGAATACTGGGCATGAAATTTAGTAGATTATGGTAAAAAAAACAACAGCAACGAAAACCTCATTCGGTAATTAAATAAGAAACATTCTGTAGATCACTGCACTACGTTCGTTCTCACGCCATGTTTGAAGGCTACTGTACAGGAATCCATCCAACTGGTAGTCTACGTCATGAAGTCGCCATGGATTGTAACAACTAAATAAAAAATAAAAAATAGGTTGGAGAAAGCATTAATGCATAAAAATCTGTATGTTCAAAAGAAAAAGAAACGAAAACCAACATTTATTAATATGTGTTGGTAGTCTAATTAGTCATATATTATATCATTGTGTGTTGGGAGAAAAATAAATCATTTATCTGTGTGTGTTGTAAGAACAAGAACTCATTTATCAAAGCATGTCAGTAGAGAACACAGTATTGCATTTGCAAGTTGAACGTTTGTGTTTGTGTGTCTTGCTAGAGAACACAGTATTGCATTTGCATGCTGAACCTTTGTGCTTATGTGTGTTGGATCAAAGACAAAATTACAGGTGCATTAATGTTTCTCCACAAGGGAAATGCAACAAAACTTTCGGTGGAACATTTGAACATTGACATTTTTGTTCATATCTTCAAGATTAAAGTGCGTTGTAGCGATTAATAAAGGTTATATAATTGGCTTTGTAACTGTGAGGTTACGTTACCGATGACATGACGTGACTGAAAAAGTGTAGGAAGAAAAGCATGACCTATTACATGTGGTACAAATTATCAGATCATCAAATTATACAGGCAAATTGCAAGGTAGAAAATTCAGCAAACCATGGTCTCAATAGAATTATTTAGCAAACAATACTATGTCTGACATTTATGACATTGAGATATTGATTTCAAGAACACATTTTTATTAAGATCATTGTGAGCAAAACTATGATTTGACAGTTGGAGAATGTCAAAGTTTTGAAGCCTAAAAAAAGAAATTGTTGTCAGCTTCATTATGTCATAATATGCCTTTCACCATGCTGAACAAATCAATGAACATAAAAATATGAAAAAAGAATAATGATTATATTACGTGAAGGAATATTTCAATGTCATTTCAAGGATTTGTCGGTGGGAAGGGTTACAAACAACAGAAATGGCAAACAGAGTATAGGATGTCTCATTTTTCATAGTGCCCAGTGACTGAATAAAAATATCCGTCTTCAGCCAAAATGGCATGATGTAATAAAACGTTTTCCAGTCCCTGGTCACTTTGTCAAGATTTCAATCACAAAGGAATTGGAAAACACAAAAAAAACACAGTCTACGTACTATGTCCATACAGAAATGAGACTCGCATGAATAAAACAATCGAAGTAGATGTGGAATTGTTCAATTATCTTTCTTCAAGGTCACATTTTGATTTTCATTTCTGGTTCACTGGATTTTGACAAGCATTTTGGTTAAGGATTGAAAAGAAAGGAACAAACCCATAAACATCACAAACAACACTAAAGAGTTGTATCAACCAAATATAAATTCTGACTGTGAATATCATTTATACTGAGACAAACATCAGTGCTTGAGACAAAGCGTTTACGACATTCTTACAATAAATTTATAACATCTCAGTAAAAGGTTTTTGTTTTCTTATTTTGTTTATGGAGTGAAATAAAAATGTTTGGAGCCAAAAAAAGTCCTGAAAGATTGTGACAAAAGGCATTTTTGTGCTTTTGTGCTTGTGGCTGGAATCGAAAATGCAAAATCAGCTTTAGTCGAAGTGAAAAAAAATTAATTATACTCCTTTCAATAAATCTGTCTGTGACCTCAAGGAATGGTCTATCAATGAGACATCACATCAATGTTCATGCCATGTGAGAGAGAATATCAAACCCTGAACAAGGCTGTGATTATAATCATGGTGAAATTAGTTGGGGCCTTAGGAGATGTGATGTTTAAGGCGAGTGTTCAACTGATTTTCAAGGCAGAATGAAATGCATGACGAAGTTTTAAAAGTTAAAAACATGGACAGATTTGTGATATGATTCTTTGAAAGTGAATAGAAGGCCATTATGAGTGAGATCTGTCATTCGGTGACATGAGGTGACACTTTTACCTATCATGGGTATTGAAAAATGTTGCATAAAAATGATATCTTAGAGAAAGCCGATATGTATTTTTTATAGAGCATAGATGATGGAACTTTAAACAATTTGACTATCCTACTTTACCTCAAAATAAATTAAATCAAATCTTTAATTAAACCAATATTTCCTCCATAGACAAGACCTATATTATTCAACAAGGATGGTAAATTTGTTGTCAAAAGCGACTCTACGAAAGTCTTCAGCTGATGTTCTAGCCAAACGCAAAGAGAGTTTTGGTTTAGCCATAGTAAGGCAATGAGAAGTTTACAACTTTAAAGGGCAGGATTCACTAAAACTAATCATTCTGGTTTGTTTTTTTCACAGCAATAATCAAACTTAGTCCAAGGGGGTAAGTGGGTGTGATTTAGACAACTCAAACTCCTTTTCCTTTGCTTATGAGTGAACCTTATTTAGGAATATTTAAATACTACTGCCGCAGTTAAATACCATTCTCTCAGAATTTCTGTGTGAATTTTGTGCTTAAAGAATCCCTTATATTCAAATCATGGTATCTTCCTGATGATTCAGTCAATTTTTTCAAGTTGATTTAGTCAATGATCTTGATCAACCTTGGCATTTGGGGAATCAAATCAATGAACGCTATTCTTTGGCTTTCCTGGGTAGTATTTTTTTTTACTGCAACGGGGAATTCTAAGGGGAGTTTGAGTGCCCAGCCACATTTGTTTCCCCTCTGATCTTTGCCTCTTCTACTTGAATTCAGAGTAATGAACTAGTCAATAAGTCTGAGGTACAGGAGGTTGAAGGGGTGTACAAGTATGCCCTAGTGTCTATTTTTGGTAGGATCTTTATTTGCCAGGGCAATGGCTTATATGGCCTATTCTTTATGATTTTAATCACCAAGAGTTCATTTACATGGGACATCCCAGTTTATCATCCTTTTCGATGAGACTAGTCACTCATTCATACAGCCTATCACAGGATGAGGAGGGGTCAAACCCCTGACCTCTGGCTAGGCGGGCGAGTGCCTTATCCTCTGAGATATCCGCACTCAGGAGGCCCAGTGGCTCAATGGAGAGAGCGTTGGGCTCGAGACCAACGGGGTCTCGGGCTCGAATCCTGTCAGCGGCAACTGTGTTTTTTTCCTGAAGCAAGAAAATTTACTCCAATTGCTTCACCCTACCCAGGTGTTAAAGGGGCAATAGGCTGCACTTTACCGTATGTTCCCCGGGGAACATGCCTGCTAGGGGAATAAATGTATTATAAAGCGCTTTGAGGCTTTGGCAAAAAGCGCTATATAAATGCAATATTTATTTATATATTTATAAACGAGTGGCTTTCCTATACTGTACATAACAACATAACTCAATTTGTACAAACTGTGACTTGATACTAATTATGCTCTCTCTTTAAGAGTTGGATCACATTTGTCGTGGTGTTTGAATTCACCCATGTGAAATCATATTTAATCTAAGTTGGTGATTCTAATTTGACACATGCATCAACACTTTTCAGTGAGGACTCCTACTTTCTTGTTTACAGTAAAGACCAAAAAACCAAAAAGCAGAACAAACCCCCCCAAAAAAACAAACAAACAAATAAACCAACACACATTAAACGCTCAGTTTAACATAACATAATGTTTGATGAAAAACAAACTCTACGAGTAAAATGCAGTGAAAAGTTACAGGTAATGGCAACAAAAGAACACATTTGTGGATTTTACTCGAGAGAAATATTCAAAATGGCTAGAAATGTAGAAAGAGTTGCTTTCTGAATACCTGCTGAGTGGGGACATAAATTTCTTACATCGTGTTATTTCCAAATGTAAGGACTCACTTATTTATTTTTCTAAAAAAAGTTGCCTGATGATTAGGGAAAATGTTCTATTTTTTGCTGTGAGATACGACAACATGTTCCTTAGGGTAAATCTGTCAGCGTTACTGTCCTACAAATGAACGCATGATATGATATGATATTGAATATTTAAAAAGTTGTCTGGCCTCTTTAAATGTGATACAATGATCGATTATTAATGCAAATTGGACATTCAGCGAACATGATTGATTTGTGGAAAAAAAAATCATTTATGAACAGGTGAGGGGTTTTTAAAATGTCATTGAACCATCATTGGGGTAGCTTTATTAAAAATGTGAAAATATTTGATATTAAAGGATATCAAAGAATTAAGGCTTGATTTTTGAGTGGAAATTTTCAAGAGAGAAGGAATGGCTTTTTGTATAATATATGGTTTTCTATTTCAACAACAAATGTTTTTTTTATCTCCTTGAATCAAAATTGCAATAAAATTTAACGCTGTATTGAATATGTCATCAGAAAGTTTGTCTTCACAATTTTCTTCCTTTGACTCTGTACAAAGCTCTGTAGTTGTTTCGGTAGACATTTTTATCCTCTGTTTGGAGCATCATTCAGTCAAAGGAAAAAGGAAATATAAAATCTTTCACAGGTACTCTCCCCTTAGGTGACTACACTCACATACAGAACAAGAATCTCTACCTTGGCGAAACCAATGAAGTCTACAAAGAAAAATGTAACCCACATAATATTAATACTGGCTTGAAGTGTAGCGTATTGACTTGACATGTCATTTTAGACAAAGATGGCGAATTAAGCATTTTAAAAATAGGTCTATCCTTTTTCACATCTAATGATTGCTTTGCAATGTTTTTGAACAACGTCTTTCTTGGTTGTGGGGAAATGGGAAGAGGGGGATTTGAGGTTGGATGTAGGGGGGGGAGGGGGGGTTCAGCTGGGAAGGGGGATATGGAAAACAAGGTGAGACTAAAAACATGTGAATTTCAATTACTAATATACCTGATGCTAAATATATTTAAAAATTCAGTCCTTACTACATAATATATATATTTTTTTTCAAACCTATGTATTGATATAACGTTCTGCTATTTTACACAGCACAGTCAATCAGAGATTCATGCATTCATCATACGATAAATAAATGAACAGATTAAAGCAATCAAAACATTTAAGGTTCAGAACCATTCAGTGCTTTCTATTCATTTAGGAAATTCAGTGATGGCATGGGATGAAAATTTGTGGGTTTGGATTTTTCTGGTCGAGGTGAGGAGGGTGGGACAATTCCACAATCTTTGCACTAAGCCATGTGGCGTAACTGGGTAAATTGTTGTTGACTTTTCTTTGTTACCTGGCATGAGCATGATTTAACTCTTTGACTACAATTTGTCCATGTATCGGGTTAAGCACTTGAAAGCTCATCCTGACATAAGGGCAAACTGTAACCAAAGAGTTAAATCATGCTCATAGCATTGATTGAACTATAGTACCCAAAGGGTTAAATTATTCTCATGCCAATAAATGGACTCATCGTACAGAAAGGGTTAAATGCTAGCTTAGTGGCATGAATCAGTTGGACGAGTGGATTAGGTTGGTGACTAGTTGAAGCAGTGGGTTGAACGATTGTGCGATGAATTAAGTAAAAAGCTTGTGCAAGATGCACGAGTTAGTACACAATATAATTCAAGGCATGTGGCAAAATGGGAGAGCAGTCGATAGAGTTGGCTAGTCCCATTATCTTGTGTGTTTGTTCTCTTCTTTTTTATTCAGTTGAGTATTCAGGTTAATGCAATGGCAATCTCTTGGGAAGAGGGCTCCATTATTTAGAGCTTTCCAAATGTTGAGCTTGAAAAATGTCTCAATCTAGAGATTTCCAATGCTTGAGCTTTGAAAATGACTCTTTCTAGAGCTATGCAAATACGGTGCTTTGAAAAAGACTCCATTATCTGGAACTTTCCATGTGTTTAGGTTTGAGAAAGTCTCAATCTAAAGCCTTCAAATGAGCTGTGAAAATAACTCCATTGTCTAAACTTTTCCACAGGTTGAGGTTTGAAAAGATCTCCATATAGAGCTTTCCAAGGGTTGAGCATTATTAAATATTAAAATAACTCCATCTTCTAAACTTTTCCACAGGTTGAGGTTTGAAAAGATCTCCATATAGAGCTTTCCGAGGGTTGAGCATTATTTCAGGTCTTATTGCACCGTCCCCGTTCTTTAAATATATTTACATACATGTAACATGATAACGTAATCTCTTTGTTGGAAAAATTTACAAGTTCATATTTTGACAATTGGCAGTTTTTTATCACGTCAAACGATTTAATTTAAAGTTACATTAACTAAATTTGTTCAACTATGTACAAAGTTATTTAAAGCTCCAAGGTGAATTATAAAGAATCAGCAAGTGTTCATCAGATAAGAACACAAAACAAAACAATAAAATTGTATAAAAGAAATGTTTTCACACGTCAATGATTGAGTGTTTCAAAGCGTCACAATCACAACAAGCCGAGAAGAAAATACCAGGGCGTGGTAGGGTAGTGAAAGAAACTCCTTGGCCGTCTCTTGCTGCCACATTGCATGCTGGGATATGGAGACATTAGAAGTCTTGTGTTTGTTTGCCAATAGCAAAATGCCACACTGGGGAGCTCAGTATGAATAAAGGATAAGGCAAAACAAACAGAAAAATATCGGGTTTTTTTTTCCGTATTGTTCATTCCTATTGTGATTGCCAATATGTGTGTATAAAAAGTTGGCATGTCCTTGTCACACGATTGTCCCTTTCAGTCCGTTGCCATTGATGAGGGAGGGACTGTCGTTGTCCCGACTGTGAGAGGATGATGCTGGTTTCCCATCGCTGTCGGGAGAATTGACGGAGTCGAAGTCCCTGGACGGACCCGAAGCGTAGAAAGCTGATGAATCATTGCCTGGGAATGTTATACAATAGCGTGGTCAAATGCATACAGTACGTTTGGTTCTTTATTAATTGATTTTTACATTATTACATCGTTGTTTCATTCCTCCATCTTCTTTATCTGTGGCTTTGTTGTTGCCGCATAATATTTATATTGTACACATATATCTTAAAATAAAAAATGTAGTCTTAGTCTTCATATAGCTGACATACTCAGAGAGCTGAGTATTCTAATCAACGTGCCTAAAGTAATTTATTATTCTAGTAATTTGATACCAGTGTTATACATTTATGTTTCTGCTTGAAATCTTCTGCAAAACTGTTAGTGGTACATTTTATTTTGTGAAGCTGTAGAAATGTAATGCGCTTTGAGTTAGAATGTGAAAGCGCTATATCAATTCCATTACAAATTCAGATATTTTTGTTCTTCCATCTTTCATTGGGTGGGAAGTAACCAGGCTGATGTGACAGGGGGGTGAGGGAGGAAGTTGTAAAGAAAGCGATGCTCACCCAAGAACTGGTTATCCTCCCTAGCAAGTTTTGCGTTGTAGTGAGCACTCAGGTTTTCTGGCAGACTGATAGACGTCTCACGCGTCCCAGTGCAAGGCTCCTGGCAGTAAAATTCTACTGGGATCTGGAAGAGCCGTAAAGAATGAAAATCAAACAACAAAATAATTTGAACCACAGCTTTTTATAAACATTGACATAATTTGGCAAAAACAATACGAAGGAAGAGCACGGAAAAAACCCCCAATTAAACAAAGTTAAATAAAAGTATCCATTATAAATTATAGTGGAGACTATTATTTGACTTTGTTTTGTTGATATTTTTATTTTTGCCTTTTTCTTTACTCATATTGAGCTGATTTTATTCCATACTAACAGTACATAAACTTATTTTCAGGTTGTAATAAAGCAAATGGATTACTTGGAATTATGTACAGAGCGTTCACTTATATGAATACATATATTCATGACTCTTCATAAATCTCTAATAAGACAAAAATGACAATGTCACGACTGTATCTGGTACAGTTGTCTAAAGCCAATCAGTTTTATGTCAAATATTTCTAGGGACATGTCACTAGAATGTCATAGGACATGTCACTAGAATGTCATTATTTTCTAGGGACATGTCACTAGAATGTCATTATTTTCTAGGGACATGTCACTAGAATGTCATTATGTTGACAATATTTTTCTTTTGAAGACAGATTACAATATCTTAATCTGCCCCTTCTAAAATATTAGAAGAATTAGGGGAGATCTCATACAGCTATTTAAAATTGCATGCAGTATTGACGATCAGATGCTAAGTTTTTCACATTTTCTTATAGACTAGGGCCTGATTCCAAACCTTGGCCTACAGTCTAGTGAACACACCACAAGGAAACATCTAGGGCCTGGTTCCAAACCTTCACCTCAGCTGGTGCCGACACGGCCGACTCCTGAGAGGTCTTGGTCAGAAGGTTGTCAATGCTTTCGTCCATCTCCCCTTGACCGCTGTGTCCAGCAGCACAGTCTGCACTGTCCGACAGGTGGGCGTCATCCGCGCCCGTTGGCTCCTGTCTCATCTCGTTGCCTAGCAACTTCCTCTCGTCGGTCAGAGGAGACGGCTGCGGTGACAAGGAACTGGGTCGAATCACGTAACTAACAAGAGGAAACATTAATTAAATAGTAAAAATATTAAAAAGAGTCATGGAATATGTACAAGATGAAATAATAAAAACCCACAGTAGAGAGATTAATACAAATGAAAACAAAACAAATTTAATGAAATTTCATTTATTTTTAATACTTTTATATTTTCTAGCTTTTTAAATTTCTTTTGTAATTTCTTTGGTTTTATCGGCTTTTGATTGTTGTTTGTTGTCTGACGAAGGGTTTAAGCCTGAAAATTTACTGTTTTGTTTTGTATTTAAAGTTGATGCTTTTTAAATTTTGTTTAGTATTTATACAAGGGGAAAGTGTGGCTCGATTGAATTCAAGAGCAGAAAAAGGTTTCTATTTTTAGACTCACACAATGTCTCCCAGTTCCAGTTTGAGGTCGTAACTTGGGTTGATGATGACGTAGGATATGGTGGCCCTCTTGCCGTTTACTTCATCTGTTGGAATGGAAACAAGGACGGTCCACTTTTAGAGCAAGGTAATGATGTCACACATTCATTTCCAGTCTACACAGTCTACTACCAGGTATGTGATATGTAGCAGTCACGCATAAGTTCTTTTAAAACTATGTTTTCTTACAATTTCGATTCCTGGAAATAGCTTTCAAAAAGATTAAATTACAGATTTTATTTTTATAATCCACAATTGCATTTTTCATTCAACCTTAAAAATGGATGGAGATTGTTTGCCATGTAAAATGTTTTGATTTATTGTTATTATCATCATCTCATCATCATCATCATCATCACCAATCACAATCATCATCCCAGGGTGATGATCATAATGAAAACGAAGACGACCCTTGATCACGTGGAGTAGCGACAATAACAATAGTCACCCACCAAACGTCAGCCACCCACCCACCCACCAAAACCATTTCTTTCCGTGTTCCTGTTGATTTATCATCAAGGAGAATGGGCAACAGGAGCTTAAAGAATTGTTGTTGGGACTGAAGGGAGTTAACCCTGTTATATGTATGTTCGTTACAGTGCTAGTTGATTGACTGTCCTTGTAAACCACCTTTTTGTATTTTAAGCCCTTTGTGAGTGAGTCAGGTTAAGTGGTTTGTGTGCATGAGTAGTATGAAGTCTGAAGTAGTAGGAAGTCTTAGTCTTAGTCTTCGTAATAGCTGACAAACTCAGATAGCTGAGTATTCTTGTCAACGCCTATAAAGTATCTTATTATTCTAGTATTTTGATATTAGTGTTGTACATTTAAGTTTCTTCTTGAAATGCTCTGTATCTTGATTGTACTTTACATTGGTAGGGAAGAACACGGCAGTTGGAAAACAAACCTGAAGCAGTCAACATCAGCACTGACTTGGCTTGGTCTGTCCATGTGCATCTGATGGCCTTTTCCGTCAGAGTTGACGATCTTGTAGCAACTATATTGCTATGCCTGGACTAGTAGTATAGGGGGGAGTTTGGGTGCCCAGCCACACTCCCTTCCCCTCTGATCTTTGCCTCTTCTACTTGAATTCAGAGTAATGAAC
>JBCHJU010154394.1:0-10215 GCA_039654505.1 Plocamopherus imperialis | reverse complement strand
CGGGTTATGGCGTGATGAACGGAAAGAGAGAGATCGTTAGATGAGAGAAAGATGGCCGCATGAACCATGACATGTTTGGAAAGAAACTTGAAGATTTGAAATAAAACCTGAACCTGAAGACTGTTTGATTTAATTATTCATGTGCTGAGTCGTCGTAGTCTGGTCGACTGGAGACGGATCTAGATCTAGACTACTTTACATTGTGTGTAACAGAACTGGAATTTATAAAACGGAGAGACAGAGAAGGGGAGAAGCTTTCGATGACACTCCAAACCACTGTGTAGTGTGATGGGTATTGTTTCTTAGCTTCAAGCCAAATTATCTACCGTTAAATTAAAAGAAGTATCTTTATTTGTCAAAATATTGTTATTAATTTAAAGTTTAAAAAAATAATCAATGGCTTGTTTTCCACCATGGAAAGAAGAAGCTTTGATTGATGCAGTGGAACGTCGACGAACACTGTACGAGAAAAGTGAAAGGAATTACAGCCATCGAGACTTTGTTGCAAAGCTGTGGCTGGAAATAGTAGAGGAAATAGATCTAACCCTTCTTTTTCGCAAATACAACCGCAGTGCTAACTTCTGCTTCGTAGAGAGCATCATTGTATCAAATCACAGGTCAAATAGAGACTGATGCCTTGTTGCTTGGTATTGATATTATGGTGAAGGAAGCAAAGAGCGGACGTAGTATAGTCATAGTTTTGCATCCTTCCGCTGTCTTCATGTTGAAGACAACAGTATGATGGGCTTAGTATATCTTTGGCCTTAGCCGCAGAATGCTCCACCCGGCGGAGCACCCTCCATCGTCAACCTAAGGAAGGCGAGGAGATCATACAGGACCTGGCACGGGAGAAGAGAGTAAATCGAAAGGCGCGTCTTCCAAATGACAAAGGTAATCTCCCACCATCGGACTATCTATGTCATCAATGAGGCTGGGGCTGCCACTCTCGGATTGGTTTTTACAGCCACTGCCGTATATGTCCCTTCATCACCACCAATACTGACAGCAGGCACGAATTAGACGGCAACAACCATAGTCGGCTGGCTTCGACTGAAGGATGACATGGTGATGATATGACAATGTGCCGTAAATTATTCACGGCAGTGCTAATCACAGCCTACATCGGTTACTACTGTGAGACGCTGACTTGGCTGAGACAAGAGGCAAGAGATTAGAGACAAGGAACCTGAAGTAAGGTATGATCGCAACGACTCTGTGCAGCAGTAGGACAGGTCACCCAGCCCCACTTGCTTACTTTCTTGCTTAAGGCGGATGACTCCGAGGTTTCACCATAGACCCCCATACAATATCTCTGTCTTCCATCAGACTAACTAGGTCGTGGACGCTAGTTTCCCCCTAGTGTCTCTCAACAGAGGTGTCCACATAATAATATGCTGCTTTCGGTCCTCCTCGTTTCTGTGTTCCGTGCGTAGGTTCCGATAATAGCAACTTCTGGATGCTCAGCTCATCGTCGGTAGCAGTGGCAGTATGCGTTCGGCAGTTTTCATGTCTGCTCTTGGGAGTTTCCCGTAAAACTCCAGTGGACGTTCAGGGCTTTCCGCAACATTCGGGCGTATGTGCCACTCAGTGACCTCTCCATTGTGTCAGTCACAGCCCAGCTTTCAAAGCCATTGAGGAGGATCGATTCCACTGTGGCTTGAAAAAGAATATCTTTTTAAGGTCTGGGATTCATGGCAGATTTCCAGATATTTGGCATGTCGTTGAGGGCTCTCAAGGCGAGAGATTTTCTGATGATGAGTCGTCAACAGAAGAACGGAGATACTTGAAATCATCTTTCTGCTCTAGCCCAGTTCCGAGTCTTGTGGATAATGGGGGTTGGTCTCCTGTGTTGTAGGCGAGGTACTGTGTTTTGGTGCCATCCATACTGATTAAAACAAAAACAAAAATCACACTCGTCCGTTTCCCATCATCCAAACCCTTCACTATGGGCACCACGACGTGACCCTTTCATCCTCCCAACGCGGAAGATTCACTTCCGGGGACCTGATACAACCGAGGCTGTTCAGAGGATAGGCAAGTGAGTGGTCCTAGACCAAACTCTCGTTGTTGTTTTAGTTGCAGTTGCAGTGTTTCTGTTTTCTTGTGTTTTGATTTGTTTCGTTGCTTATTCTGTTGATTATTTCTTTGTGTATTGGTTTTCACATGTTTTACTTTGTTCTTGTCTTTTGTTGTTTCAGGGGTTGGGGCTTTTGCCTTGGTTTCTTCTTTTGTTTTGCTGTTGTTGTTGTTGTTGTTGTTTTTGTGTATATTTTTGGGAGTGGGATGAACGTTGACTCTCTCAGCAGAACTTTTGATGCAACACTGTAAATTGGGCTCCCTAAAATCACAACTGTGATAACACTTTTACTTTGTTAAAAACATACATCAAGAACGAATTCAAGGAGGAAGTACCTCCAAAGAGGAGCTATAATAGGGCTCTTGACAACTGACTGAATTGGTGAATGAACCTTTGATTGATAGGTTGATTCATAGAATGATTGATATTAGATTCATTACTTGATGGTGATTGGTGGATCGATTGATTGATTGACTGATAGATTAATTAATTGATTGATTGATCGATCGATCGATCAATCGATTGATTGATTGATTGATTGAATGGTTTTTTCAGTTGTCTCATCCGTCATCAACAGTGATAAAATAGTATATTATTTAAGCACGTAGAAGCAATGAATAAGAACGTAAGCTGTCGGAGTAGGGAAACCAGAAGCAGCAGACGATCAGATTCATAGTGACGCCCAACCTCTCGAATTCAAAAAGGAGCAAGGGCGTTCATAGAAATATATTTCATCACAAGAACACTGTCAGCTGGTGTTATCTATGATGTATTACTATTTAAACAACAGGCAGTTCAATGATTAACTCTTAACGTCAATATATGAATGTGTCCTGCATATAACATGTGTATTATGCATTATTATTTCATAGTAATAGTATTTCAATTGAGTAATTTTCATTATTATTACTAGCTCTAAGCCATGCAGGGACAGAGTATCCAGACAGGAAGGAAATAGATCAGCCAGGAAGGCAGCACTGAATGGTAGACAAGTGCTGAATACAAAATGGCGACTATTGTCAAGATGGACGCCTTTTGTTTCAATCGGCTAAAAATAACAAAAACACTGGATTTTAAGCAACAAACAGAATTGTTTCAAAATATAACAGACCTGGGTAGATCAGGGATCTTATCATGCTACCATTTGTTTTAAGAATTGTTGTTGCTTCTGTGAGTCGTAAAGTGGGCAAGATGTTGGGACTAAACTCCATTACAAAAAGCCCAAAGCTGTCAATCTCTTGTTCCAAGGCCTCTGTGGCGTTTGACAGTTTGGTGAATTTGGTGCGCACCATTGGAGACGATCGGACGCTTTTTAAGTACAAGTACAAGTGGGCTTTACCACACACATTTTTAAACGCCATGGGTCTTAACATCAACGCCCTTTGGGCTGTCCCCAGTCACATGGAGCCATTTTCATTTGCTAGGCTTTCTTTTTCTTTCTTTTTCTTTTTTTCTTTTTGTTTCTTTATAGAATAACACTAAAAGAAATCGAAATACATCCATGGGACTGAGGACAGACAGCTCACCAGCGATCCAGTCATGAGACCAAAAATTGGCTTGAATTGTGGGATAGATCTAGATCTAGTCCGCTTGTAATGAATAGTGTCCACATTGGCGTAAAAAGGCCTTGGAAGGAACGCGCAAACCTGGGATACGCAGACAGCACCAATCTCATTCAACGTCACCAATAAAGTAATGCTCCCAACATTCCTGCAAGGAATAGTCCGTCTTTTTACCATGGCACAAGACATGGATGTCCATGATTGAAAATGCAAGGATTCTGAGGACGCATAATTAACTAGGAGCGCGGATAGCTCAGAGGGCAGGGCACTCGTCCACCAAGCCAAAGGTCAGGGGTTTGATCCCTGGCTGTGCAGGCCTGATTTGAAATCATAATTTTTCGGGTTTTTTTTTTTTTTGCGCCTCCTCGTCCCTTGGTAGACAGGATGAATGAGTGCCTAGTCACATCGGAGAAGGACGATAAACTAGAAGGTCTCATGTGCCTTGGTGCTTGTAAAAGAACCCTCGATGATAAAAATCGAAAAGAGCAGGCCACATCGGCCGTCTCCGTGGCAAAATTCGATCCTACCAAAAAGTCGTTTCGGTACTTATGCACCTCTACAACCTCTAGTTCATTACTCTACATTTAAGTAGAAGAGGCAAAGGTCAGAAGGGGTGTGGGGGTGTGGCTGGGCAAACATACTCTCCTTATAATACCGGCCCAGGCGTTGCAATCAACATTGCTACAATATCGTCAACTCTGACGCAAAGCCCACCATATTATGATCAATTATGGCCCATAATATAAGCTGCACTTGTCAGCATAATTCATTCGACAGGCATCATTTTCAGTTTCACCTTCGCAACCGTCTTTTCCATCTTTTCAACATGCAGTTAAAGCAAACTCGAGAATCTCTACCGACTCCTGCTGGGACAATATATGGAGTAAACATTGGATGCAGGTCCTTGTGTGTTTGTCTCAATATTCCCATATATGGAAGATAGACATCTTGTTATTGGCCTTGATGATGATGTCTGGCGACGCAGTCCAAAGACGCTTGCCAAACGTCGCTCCAACCCGTGCATTGTTAATCTTCATACGGGCCTATGCATCAGTGTCGTTACACGCCTCCATGTATCTCTGTCCTGTGCGAGGGATCTTAAAACTGCAAGGTCTTGAGTTGACTTTAACTGTGCAGGTAATGGTGGACATTGCTGATTTGTTGGTGGCGTTTCTCTGGATGTTGTTTCTTCGTAGCCGGCATATTTTTCTAGGACTCTGTTAAGTATTGTTGGTAGAGATGTTGGGGTGCGTCCTTTGTGCTTTGTACCGTTTTTGAAACGGCGGACTGCTGTGATGAGAGTCCATTGCACAATGTATCTAACTAAACCCGTGCTGTGTAATTGGCCTTGGCCCAGATAATTGTCATGGTAGTCACGTCGTGTGGTTTGAATCGTACAGTAGGTGTGACAAGGCCGAGTGTCGTGGCCCTTAGTTGGGCCGGTCATAACGTTGTTGCTATTCTGATGCGCCGGTAATTCATTTTGTATATGAGGGTGGCGTCAAAAACCAGTGCATGTAATTTGGCACGTAGCTCTCTTGTGCTCAACGGTATTTCGCTGGTAAACACACTGGTGAATGCTGAATGCTGAATGAAAGAAAAACTCAAGGTCTCAGCCATAGCCACGCATGACTCATTTATCTTCCGACGTTTTCACCATCGCGACGCGAGCAGAACTTCCGACAATTGATCAGTTGACGAGTCTTGTCGAAAAGATTGCAGCCTTTTTGCGCTCCACGACTGCATCATGACCGAACATCAGCCATCAAATCTTCATTATAGTGGCTTCCTGTGAAATATTACTCCTTTAATATTAATTTGGAGAAGAACAACGAGTCTGAAGGTGCATGTGAATGGATTGATGTGAAAGGCTATGGTGCAAAGCGGTGCAAGGAGCCTGGAATGGGGACAATAAATGAACGAATGAGGAAGGGGAGGGGGGTGTGGAAGCGTAGCCTTCGTGACGGAAGGAAGGCGGTTTAGTTAAGAAAAGAATAAAAGAAGTCGGTTTGCTTGCACTTGTTGTTTGAATTATATTACAAGCAATTTCGGCATTTGAAAGTACATGACTGTATACTTCTTTAGTTAGTTTATGGATGACCGTGCGTCTCAAAGACGTTTTTGAGGACCTATGACACCACCGAAGTTAGTGTTGATATCGGCGAGTCGCTGGAAAAGCTAGAATTGACCCTCATTCGGGCGTTTGGTGACAACCAATACAATGTGCACAGGATAAGCTCCGAAGAATGGTATTGGAAGATGCAAATAAGTCCACAACATGTCAAGGATAAATGCTACAAAACCTTGTGTAAAACCAAACTTAGAATATGGAGGATGTGTTTGGGATCCATATTGTTAAAACCAAATAAATGAGTTAGAGAAAGTATTAATAAATGCAGGTAGAACCTACAACTATTATTTATAGATTATACAACAGGCAAAACAAAAATAAACATGGATAAGTTACAGTGGATACCCCTCAAAGAACAAAGAGCAAGAAAGAAAGCGACTATTCCTCTCAAAGCAAGTAATGGACAAGCACTAGAGGAATTTAATATAAAAATAGCCACACAAGATATGGTGCTAAAACATTTACACTGCTTCCATCAAATTATTATAGATATCCATTTTTATTCATAATTCCCTTATACATTCAGACTGTGTAATAAATAAACTCTCTACCAATGTAAAGTACAGTAAAGATACAGAAGAATTCAAGCAGAAACTTTAATGTACAACACAAATATCAAAATACTAGAATATTAAAGTACTTTCGGTGCGTTGACAAGAATACTCGGCTGTTTGAGTTTGTCAGCTTTTATGAAGACTAGACAAAGACAGTTGACGTGTAAGTAGATGATCTGAAAAGACTAGTTGGTTTAATGAGGCAAAGGGAACCAGGAACTCTTTTAAAAAACTCTGCAAACAAGGATCTTTTACAGCTGGAATCGTCTAGTACTACCAGGAGACACAAGTTGAAGCTCGGCAAGGAAAAGCTATTCTCCCAACCTCAGACATAACTTTTTCGCAATAAGAGTGGTCAACAAATGGAATCAGTTACCAGCAGATGCTGTCGACCCCCCCTCACCACAGACGTTCAAATGTCGCCTCGATACGTTCAGTGCGACAAACAAATACTCTAAGAAATGAGCCTGTTCATCATTATCATGGGACATGCTTAGTTTGATTGCCGTTTGGCATCACGTTTCTGCACACGTTAAAAGGCTTTCCGCCTATGTGCATCTGTGGCAATATTATATTATTATATTATACATCATGAAGTGCACATTAGTCGCTGGTTTGACTGTTGATGTTACAGGTGCAGCCCAAGTGAAGTCAGCGACAGCAGTGGAAAAGATTGGGTGACCAGATCTGGTGGATCGAGCGAAGATGATACTATCGATGCGGACACCCATTACAGGACAGGTGCGTGCGTGTGTGTGTGTGTGTGTGTGTGTGTGTGTGTGTGTGTGTGTGTGCGGCAGTTCGACCTGTAGGGTCAAAATCCACTTGCCATTCGTGCAAGGCGCAAGGGAGTTGGGCACACAGCAAGACAATGCCCAAACAACAGGAGGCTTTGTTTGTTTGTTTGTTTGTTTGTTTGTTTGTTTGTTTGAGGTATAGCCCAGTACATCCCGAGGTGGACGATCTCAGGGTTTTCTATTTGACTGTATTGTTAGAGTTATTTATGATATAAATTTGATAAAAATAATAAAAGGTTGTCGGGCCTACAGCCCTACACCGTTTTTTTTATTGGTATGTTTACAGTTCATTGAAATAGTTAATGACTTTAAGAAAACCCAAAACGTTCTTATGATTGATGTTTCGAAATAATTTATAGGGGTTTCCTTGTTTGTACAAGGACATTCTAATGTGGTTCAGATTATTGCATTCAAGTAGTATGTTTTATAGCTACATTCTGATCACAGAAAATACACGTTGGTGGTGCTTCGTTCCTTAGAACAAAAGAGTGGGTCAGCCATGTGTGGCAGATTCGAAGTCGGCTCATAATGGTGTCGTCCTTCTTTGATAGTTTTAACTTTTCTCTACCAGAACAGACAGATACAACACAAGAGGTTACCACCCTTAAAAATTTACCATTCAACACATAAGAACTGACACATACAAATACAGCTTCTTCCCAAGAACAATAAAACAAAGGAACAATCTAGACAGCGTGGCGATAAACAGCACATCCACGAAAACCTTTAAACGAAACATCTCCAAACATTGGATCGTTCTGTGAAATGTATTGTAATTAGATTAGGACATTTGCATTGAAGGGCTTATGACGGCCTATTGCATCTTAATTCTCCTGATCCTGATCCTGAACGTTGGCAATTTATCTTTTAAGTTCAGGAAAATGTCACGCAGTTTGTTTTTTTGTTTCCTGATCCCAATCTTGTCACCAAATCTTATTTATATATTTGTTTATTAACGGTTTAAAAAGCAAACGAAAAACCCCCAAAACAACAACCCATTACATGTTGGGTTTTGATAATATTTTGTAAAAAGAAAGTGGAGGATGCTACTTTGTTAGATCTGAAGAAAAGCTTACTTCCAGGTGCATTATATTATTATGGTGGGTTTGTTAAACGATTTCAAACTGTGAGGTTTGATTGTATGACGTAATGACAAGTATGGAATTTGGTCTTAATACTGCTCTAAAAGTGATGACAAAGATAACATGAACAGCCCTCGGATTAAACAGTGACATTGGACAAGCAACAGATCGTTGAATTGATGACATATGGGTCAACGTGACATTCATTCAAATGAGTTATGTTAGGGCTCATTTGGCAAAATATGGTTAAAGAACAAAAGACTCCGTTTCTCCAAACGACTCTCGTGTTTTAGGGTTACGCGTGTTTACTGATGATTTGAAGCAAAAAAGTTGGAGGAGAGATTCAGATTTGCCCATATTCAGTGACAAAATAACAAAAAGAGACGAGCTTTTATTTTTAGTTACGGGAAAGTGATTGTTCACTACCCATTGAGAATCGTATGCATTTTTATGAAGAGACTGACAAACGAAACAAGCTGGCACCAAGTGGTGTCACAGCAAGTTGACTTGGTTAACCATAGTTGTGTGGGCAATATTCACTTAATCATTGTAGTGTGGGCCACATTTGGGTTAACCATAGTAGTGTGGGCAAGGTTTTGGATTAACCATAGTAGTGTGGGCCACGTTTGGGTTAACCATAGTAGTGTAGGCCAAGTTTGGGTTAACCATAGTAATGTGGGCCACGTTTGGGTTAACCATAGTAGTGTGGGCCACGTTTGGGTTAACCATAGTAATGTGGGCCAAGTTTTTGGGTTGACCATAGTAGTGTGGGCCAAGTTTTGGGTGAACTTGAGTAGTGTGGGTCAATTTTGGGTTAACCATAGTAGCGTAGGCCAAGTTTTCGTGAGCATCGTTTGCTTTGAATGGGTGACCTATTGGTCCAGACACTACTTCGCCTGGTCACTGGTCATTCGTAGGTCTAATAAAAAAAATATATATATAATTCTACTCAAATCATCCCGGAGGGCAATTGGTCTTTTTGATTTTTTTAGTTTTTTATTATTATTTTCTTTTTTTACCAAAAACTGAGCGACAGCCGCAAGAGCAGCGCCGCAAACGGAGGCAATCAGTTTAAATAACCTTGCCCAAGGCTTAAATCATAATGTCCAACATGGGATTTGAACCACCAACCTTTCGGTTGTCAGCCCAAAGCGCAACCATTTGCGGCACTGTGACCATGTTACTGAAGTGATTATAACTATTATTTAAGTGCGCCGGATGAAAATGGTTTTCGTCTTTCTGGGTTTTCTCGACTGTCGAATTATGAAAAAAGAAAATTCGCGTGGGCCCTAAATCAATTTGCCTTAAGTGTTCGTAAATGTGAACTAAATTGAAGCTATATTAAGACAGCCGTTAGAAAATATGACTTTAAGCACCCTGACCTATATTCAATGGTTTTGCTCTGTCAATCTCTCAAGACGCTTGTTTGTGATTTTTGTATAATTTTAGGCTTTACGTTTTCTTTCGTCTTTGGGACTATGATTCATTGCCTATAGACTTGTCTTTTCCACATAAAGACGATGCACTTTTTCCTAATGCCGCAATTTGACAAGCCTTATTTCAATTCTGTGGCGTTTAAGTTGTGTCGGTATCACTCTCGAGAAAAATCAAGCGGAAACTTCTTGTAACAACTAACTCCCCGTTTAAAAGGAAGAGAAAGAAGAAAAATGGCTACATCACTTCGAATTCCTCAAACAACCCTCAGATATTATAGGACACCGATTATGATTTCATTATGGAGTAAAAACAACAACAAACTATTTCAACATTGTAAGTTCATTTCATATTTTATTTTACCCTTATTGTTCGAAACTTCTGATGACCGAGCAATGCAATGGAAGATACTCTTCATGATAACAACAATATGGACGTGTACATCATTACGAGAATTTACAAATAGTAATAATAACAAAATTGTCTGTTCGCGCTCAGTCATCTTCTTATATTTATTATTATTATTATTATTATTATTATTATTATTATTATTATTATTATTATTATTATTATTATTA
>JBCHJU010154283.1:0-10216 GCA_039654505.1 Plocamopherus imperialis | reverse complement strand
ATCTAATCTGCCACTGTCCGCTTCATGCTACGTTTGCGGCGCTGCTCTGCGGCTGACGCTGGGTTTTTGGTCTAAAACCAAAAAAGACAAATTTCCCTTCGGGGATTAATACATTTGTAGTAAATAAATAGTAGTAAATACATGAAGTAATAATTAAGTTTGTAAATATAACAGCCTATATTATATCACAGGGCTATTTAAAAGATGGCTCTGTTTTTAATTTCTCTTTGAAACATTGGTTAGATTCATGTTTTATAATTTTATGGGCAGATAATCCCAAATTTTAGACTCAAGTGTAATGATAATAGTGATATTATTCCTCAAATTACCTTTGTGAAACACCTTAAGCAACCGAACTGGGGAAAGTGCTTCATAAATATATCAGTTATTTAAGCGATAGCTTGAGGAGTGGTCATACTGCTGTGCATTGTTATCTTTGAAGCAAGTAAAGAATTTTTTAATTTATGTACTTCATTTAAAATTGACAGCCAGATCCCCAGCTTCAGATGCCTCCTCCAAATCTTCAGATCAACACTGAAAGTTTTGCTGTGTTAAATAAGAACCCAATCAGTGCCTTGATGGAATATGCTCAGTCTCGGAAAGTCTCCGCACGGATCGAAGTTCTCGGTCAAAGTGGACCTCCTCATAAACCAAAGTAAGTTATTGACAACTAATGCTTAATAATGGAAATAGTGTTTGAAATAGTATTCACACTTTCTTTTTGATGATGTAAACATAATTATGCATGCTTTCAAATAATTAGACATGAATCACCTGCTGTATCCTTACTTACCGCTCCTAGTGCTTTGGACCATATGAAAACAATCATATGTCATAATAATTATTGAAAATTAGCAGGATATTATTATGTGAATCAATTTTTGGCTGAAGTGCTCATCATAATCTTGAATAAGAATTCTTTTTCTTTAACTATATATTTATAACATTTTCATTTCAAATGCATGAGTATGAGGATCAAGAAGTGAAAGTTCTTTTTTTTTAAATCATAGTTTCTTGATAGCTGCTTTCTTGGGAGACCGCAAATTCCCCGGTGTCACTTGTCACAACAAGAAAGATGGACGAAAAGATGCAGCAGAGCAGGCTATTCGTACTCTTATAGCAGAGGGACAATACCATGTGGCGCAACAGGCTAGTGTGGTAAGGGAATTTCAAGTACATTTACTATTGTTAAGTGGTAGATCAATGTATGTGACATGCAGCAATACCTGATTTAGAATTCATCATGACAACATCTAAGAACAGAACAACTTTCAGTTTATCTCAGGAAGTTGAAATCATCAACTGCATAGAAAGGACGAGTGAGCTAGAAAATTTCAGCGGTTTAATAAGGGAAAAATGCAGTTGCTCCTTCAAAGTGTTTGCCACCATGCATGTACATCAATTTCAATTAATTTATTTTGAACGCAGATCTGCTATGTTAACCCCTCAGCCAGGCATGGAATGGTAAATTAGCTTTACATTCAGGGTACCCTAGGATTCATTATTTTCATCATCATCATAGGCTTTTACTTCAATGTTAATGATTTTGTAGTAATGTTAATGCTATATGATAATTACATCAATTATCAAGGCGTGGATTAAACTTAAATAAAAAACAATTGAATTTTGAAGCTGTGCATTGATGCAAATTCTGGTTCAACAGATGAACCTCCCTGAAAGTGATATGACGCACTTTGACAAGATGGCTGCCCTAACTCACCACAAATTCAATCATCTGATTGCCCGGATTCCTGAAAGCTTTACTGGCCGCAAAGTAATTGCAGGATTAGTTATCAAAAAGGATATGTCGGATGTGGGAACAGTCATAGCCATAGGGTCAGGTTGGTACAAGTCTTGTAGTTTGCTTAAATTTAGTATTGCAATGAATTTTAAAATTCTCATCTTTCCTTGCATGTATGTTGTTATCGTTCCAGCAGCTCTTGCGTTTTTGCCTGTAGGCCTTGTGTCATGCAGATAAATTGGCAGGCCTTTTTTAATTGTTCGCTGTTGGTGTAGATTCTTAGCATGTATAAATTCAGTATTCCTCCAATGACTTTTTTGATAAACTCATCCTTTTTGTATGCTCAAATTGCAATATTGTTCAAATACTCATTGTGTTTATTTTATTTTATTTTTTTATACCTCAGGAAATCGCTGCATTACAGGAGACCAGTTGAGTCTGGAGGGTAACACAGTCAATGATTGCCATGCAGAAATCATCACAAGAAGAGGCTTTCTCAGGTATGGGGAATATTGCAACACTCTTTGTATGAGACTGCATTCTTTTTAAAAGTAACTCTGATCAGGCTAAATTATATATTTTCTGAATCAAATAAGGGAAACCCCAGCCTTTAAATTAGTAAAATGAGGATTGGAAACAGCAATCTGAAATAAATATAACCAATTTAGAGATACAGTATCAAAACAGCTTTTCCTTCTTCTTAATTCAGATATTGTTTTCATATTTTATTTGTTGCAGAAATATTTTGATTTCTTTTCGTCTTGATGACAATTTACTATGTCATCAAATAGGGCCATTAAGATAATACACATAGTTTTAAAAGATAGTGCGTCACATTATGGACTAAGAGGTCAAGGCTTCAAGCCCACGAAGTGACACATGTGCTTTGTTCCTAAAGCAAGAAAATGTAACCACACTGTTGACTGACTTGCCATATGAAAATAGAGCTTTGGCTGGGAAAGTATTCTGCAATAGTCTAGAATCCTATTCATAATTGAACCTGTCACCTGTCACTGTTAAAAATATGTGTCCATCAAAGCTGTAGTTGCTTTCTTTACTACTTCTTTACCTTCATCTTTGATTGACAGATTCATGTACCATCAGCTTGAGAGCTATCACCAGGGTCATGAGCACCCTATCTTGGAACCAGCCCCATCTGGCAAACTGCGGATTAAGAGAGACGTCACATTCCATTTGTATATTTCCACGGCTCCTTGTGGTGATGGGGCTCTTTTCTCTCCAAGGTAAGAATTTTTGAGTAAACCGTGCCCCATAGCACTCTTGAAAAATCATATAGAGAATGATTGCCTCCTAGACACTCCTCAACTTTCTCTAGATTTTAAAATTTCTACTAGAAATTTAATTTACACTAGTATGCCATGCATACAAACCCTCACACTCTCAAACACACTCTGCTCTTTCTTACTCTGTCTTTTTCTGTCTTTCTCTTGGTCACTCTGAAATGTCTGGAAATACTCTAGAAAATTTTGTTAATTCTTCCATTGAGCATCTTAAAGTATATCAAAAAGAAGAAATTTGATTTTTGTTTTGAGTTTCTCATGAAACTTCTTATTAGTGATGTGTGTAAAACTTGTATTCTGCAATAACCTGTGATGTGCATTTATGTACTTTGATATGTAGATATTTTGTATGTAAATTGGATAAAAATATAATTGTCTTGTTTCTTCATCCACTCATCTGTGTCTTGTCTTTTACAACTTTCATGCTGAATGTAACTTATTTCCACCTAGGATAAATATGAACTGATTTCTCAAAATGGAACATATCGCTTTTGTCAGCTTTTTAATTGTGTACATCATGGAAAGCACCTAGGGTCTAGAGAAAGTTTCACTTTAAAGACAAAAGCTCATCCTCAGTGAATTGACTTCTTCAGACAACTAACAATTTTGTCCAAAAAAAAAAATAAAAAAATTGAATACAAATTATAATGACTCTTCAATAATTGTTTAGCTTAGAAAGGTCTTGTCAACCTGCTGAAACTCAAAGGTAAAACAAATATTATATTTGAATATTAATTGTTCTTTGCCTTTGACTTTCAAATGTGGCATTGGTAACATCTGAAACTTTGATTACCTTCGTGGTACATATTAAAGTAACAAGGTAAAATCATCTGATGACTCTAGAATAGTAATAGTTACCCACATTTATACATTTTGCTTGAGAGAATACATATGTATATACATTTGTTTTAAGCCTGTTAAAACCAAAAAAAAAAACCCCTAAAAATTATGTTTTTGTTCTAGGGATGCTGCTTCAAATAGTGGACCTTTAACAGAAACTGAATCAGAGCATCATCCCACATTCACTACTGCTGTTCAAGGAGTTTTGAGAACAAAGATGGAAGGAGGTAAGTGTCCATATGTCTTTTGACAGAGCTCCATTCATGGAAATTTTGTGTTATCAAAAAGGCGTCAAATTGAAAGATGCTGTATTTATAAGTTTTTGAGATTAAAAAAGGAGAAAAGAAGATTGATTAGAAGCTGAGTGTTGAATGAAGAACTTTTGGGCAAAGAAAAAAAAAAGAAAGCAGTAATAGACAGTACCTGAAAGGAATGAATGAGGAAGATAAAGGCACTGGAAAGGGGTACAAGCTAATACAACAAATATGGATAGGTTGAAGCAAATGAATGGCTTGATAGTACAGGGTATAAAATAAAAAGAAAAGAAAAAAGAAAAGAAAACCTTTTTATCAATAATAAGATGACTTGTTGATGTTTTACAATTTTCAAGATTTGGCTATAATTTGCAATGAAATAACATTTACATATCATTCATGATGATTATTTTGCATTTTATTTTGTGTGGTTAATCTTCACGCACTATTTTCAGAAGTTTTGGAAGCTGTAACTGGATTTAATTAATATTCACGTGCGTTTTAGCTTTCAACATAACTCATTAGTCACTCGCCACTCTTTTTTTCTTTCTCTTACCTGTGTAAAACCTCCAGGAGAAGGAACGATCCCTATTGATCCCTCTAACACTGTACAAACCTGGGACGGCATCGTTCGAGGGGAGAGACTTCGAACCATGTCATGCAGTGACAAAATTTGTCGATGGAATGTTTTGGGCATGCAAGGGGCTTTGCTGTGTCACTTTCTTGAACCCATCTATTTGAAGTCTTTAACGCTAGGTAATTATTTTTGTAAGCTGAATACGCCGTAAGACATCATATGACATTATGAGGAAGCATCTTTAGTGGTGGTATAGAAATGTTCTTATATTATACATTGATTCTTTTTAATGCTAAACAGCAGGTTTTTGATTGTTTTCATACTATTTGTAAAATGTGGGGAAATTTAGTTTCCATCACACTCTCCCGTTTATGTTCACTGTTCACTTTATTGTAAGATCATATTATGTAATGCTCAAACTTTTGATAAAAATAGGAAATATCAAAATAATGTGAAAGCTACTACAATAATATGAAACTTATAACATTAAGGAGAGACTGTTTACAATGATAGGAAGCATTACTACAATATGAGCTCTTGATGAACATCTGAAATTTACCTTTTATTTGATGAGTATTCAAAGCACCAGTGTTACCCTAGGCCACCTATTGGCTTGTGTAAAGTCTTTTACTATTATGTTGTAACTCATGTTTATACACCAACTTATATTTGTACCAACTAGTAGTTAAAAACATTGAACAATATTGAACCAACAAATTTGCAATAAAAGCAATACAATGATAATATTGATAAAGAGTAATGTTAGAGGAAGACTTCTGTGAAAGTATTTTTAAGACCAAGATTCAAGATTCAAACAATTCTATTCTCATAATAAGTAGAATTGCTTTACCTTGTCATAAAAATACAAAATTTCATCTTTGTAAAAATGCATCATGATTTAAAATCCAATACATGTATATATATATATATATATATATTTTCAGGTTTCCTTTATGATCATGGCCATTTGTCTCGTGCTGTTTGCTGTCGCATAAATAGGGGCTCACGTAGACTAGATGATGAATTGCCTACAGGGTATCACCTGAATCATCCTATGCTTGGCCGTGTGACAGCCTGTGATCCGCCAAGAGAGACACAGAAGACAAAGTCCTACAGCATCAACTGGTCTTATGGGGATGAGAGACCAGAATTACTGGATGGGAGCGTTGGGCATTGCCACACTGGGTAAGATTTCGCACTGGCTTAAGATTCCAGTCTCCCTCTCTTGTCACAAATTTTTTAACAAAGATAATATCTCAGCTGAGAACAATAAGAATAAGGAGGGGGGGGGGAAGAGGGGGGTAGAGGAGGAAGCGGATAAGAGGTTGGAGGAGGAAGAAGGAGAAGAAAAGGTGAAGGAGAAGGAAGAAGAGGAAGATATTAAAGACTTGTAAATCAGCCAGTAAGATTGTAAAGCTTAAAACAGCCCTGAAAATGCAAACATTACATTTTACATTGTTTAAATTTAAATTTTCGCCATGACTAATTATCTTTTTAATTATTTCCTTTTAAATTTCTTTTCTTTTCAGTATTGAATCTCAAATTTTTTCAAGGTTGAGTAAACGCAGCTTGTATGATTGTTTTAAAAAAACTTGTCAGCATCTAAACAGAAAAGAACTTGAAGCAATCAGCTACCATGAGGCGAAACGGCGAAGCTCTGATTTTTTTGCTGCAAAGCAAGTCATGATGAAACAATTTGAAGATGCAAAGTGTGGAAAATGGGTCTCGAAGCCAGTGGAAGAAGAAATGTTTCTCTGATTTGCAATATTTTTTCTGTAGGATATTTGATATACTTATGAGGACTGTTCCCAGTAGCGAAAAGCTTTTTGTTCTGTGTATATAAGTATAATTTCTATGTCTGAACTATGGTTAAATTTTTTTTCTCTTCCCTTGGATCATATAAATACAGTGGACTCAGCTTAACTCGATTTTGGTGGGGAGAGAAAAAAGATCAAGATATCCGTTGTTTAAGTTAACTGTTGATAGATATTCTACTACAGCGGGGGTCTGTTCCAAAGAAAAAGATTAAGTTATCCGAAAATCAAGTTACGCGACGTCGAGATAAGTGGCGTCAACTGTATGAAGAAAATGATCCTTGTTACTATATCAAGCATTTTCTCTATCACTTGTATACAAAAGGCATTCAGTCTCATGTACCCTAGCCTGCTTATGTTGGAAATGGAAAGTTTGAAAGATAGAAAACCTTGATTTCTTACATATCATGAGATATGTACAGAAGAGCACTGATATAAAGAACAAGTCGGTGGAATACAAGAAGTTCTTTTTATCAGTATTTCTTTATTTCAGTCGTACATACATACATACATAATAACAGTATTAGGCTCTCGGCTGTCCGAGAACCTAACACATGCCCTATCATTGGCAATCATCATATTTGCTAACCACTGATTGGTTTGACAGATTAACAAAGAGTGAATGTGTTGTACGGTGTGAGTAATTTTGAGAAATGATGATGTAATGCTAGATCTAGGATTTGCTTATGGGACACCTGAGCTGAAGCAGCATACCTAGCTCCTATCTTCAAGCTAAGGGATTAGCTTTAACAAAGAAAAGATTGAAATCCTTTATCTAGGTAGGGTGGACATGGTGTAAATGTAAGCCCTAGGAAAGACTCGCACGTCAGTTGCGCAACGCTGGGTACGCTCATAGTCATGGAGATGGGTTGGTTCGTTACTTCAGTTTTAAATAAGAAGGAAAAAAGACTTGCTGGGCAAGGAAATGGATTTGTTACAGCCGTCAGTTTGTTATTCATTGACATTGAATGTTTGTTAAATGTGTCAAAATATTATAGACACAAAGAAAGAAAAAATGGGATAAAGAAATTGGCTCTCTATTACGGTACCGTCAATTCATTTCAAGCATGCTCTCTATAAGCGTGCTGCACTATTTATTTTTAAAAATGCCAATTCTTTCACAAGTACAGTGGAATATTAAATGGTAAATAACAGGTTAAACATACATAACATTCCACCCTTTCACACAAACTAATTGTTCACACTAGGCAACACTAATGGCAGCATTATCATGACACAAAGTTAAGTAAATATTCAAGTAGCAGTGACAACCAAAATAAAACAATTTGTTATAGCATAAAAGAAATAGGCAAGGTTTGAAATATGATTTTAATCACTCCAGACCATTCTCTGTACGTTTTTTATACTGCAAGGATATAAAATTTATTAAGTACCGGGTGATCCAAAAAAAAAAGAAAAATATTTTACATTCTTTTTTTTTAGTTCATTTGGGTATATTCGCTTTAAACGTTTAATTTTTAACTGGAGGTTGTTTTTGTTGTTGTTGTTTTTTTGTTCTTTTTTTTGTCCTTTTGTCAAATTAATTCCTTTTGAATGAGTTCTGTTTGTTCCAAATTTGACCATTCTGTTTTGTACGTTAAGGAAGTTATTCGAAAGAAAAAGATTGTAAAGTTTTTCTTTTGGATCACCCTGTATATGTGAAATTTGAAATAATGTTTGTTGATGCATTTATGACAAAGAGGCATTACTGTTACTTAAGGTGACAAAGGTACTAAAGGCATATCTGCCTAATACATCCCTCAAGGTGGCTTTTCACTGTCCATCTGAGAATTAAGTATTAGTAAAGCAGCAATTTTTACTTTTTTTCAATTTTTTCCCTGTGAAATGTACATGTAATTTTTTTTCAATTCTTCTTTCACTTTTGAGCAAGCTATGTGCTTTGAAAAATGTTCATATTTGATTGATATCATAATAATATGTAGCTGCTAATGAGCATGGCAACTTCTTGTAAAATTTTGAGAGATTTGCTTTTATATCTCCTTATTATTTTGCCTGATTTTTTTTTTCATAGCATTTTTTCTGGTTATGATATAATGTATGTAATACCAATTTGTTATACATTTATTTTCAGTCTGCAAATCTGATTTTTAGGATGAAAAGCTTGTTTCATAAAAATCTTTTGGTTTCCATTGTGATCCTTGTTTTGAAGTCCTTATACCTTTATCTGTACGTACTTGTCATTGGTATGATACTTCTTGTTACAATAGAAAAGAGCAAATCATAAACTTTTTCAGCTTCTTTAGTTTTATTAGAATTCTTTGCTATCTAGTCATGCAGGATATTGATTTCATTGAGTAACTAGATTTAAGTTAAATTTGTAGTAGGTAACTGAAACATCCAGGTGTTGATGGAATCCCTCTTCTTGTCGACTAATTCATACACATAAGAGCTGTTTGGTCATTCCAAAGGAAAGTTATATTGCTATTTATATAATGGAACACATTTATATAATGGATGGAACACATCATTTTTTTCCAGAATATATAACGAAATATTTAAAAAGGAAAAAAAAAAAAGAAGCTGTCACTATGCATGATTGCCAGTATTTGCATAAGGGACAAGAATATTTACATATACAAGGCCTATGATTACTGGAGGACATGTAGGCATGGGGAGTGCAATGGTGTAAGTTGTGGATCTGCTGTTGGCGGGATGTCTGAATGAAAAGTAAAAGTGTTTTTTTTCATTTTGTACTTCTTGGCTTGCCTATTTTACTGTTAAACAATTAATGTTCTTTAGTATTGTTAATGTGTCTTTCAATGCAGTGAATACACATATTTTGTTTGTTGAGATTCTGCAAATTACTGAGACACTTAAAAGGCTACTGCTTTAATGTTGATCTTGAATGGCGAGATACTGTCATTTAATGTGTCATCTCCAAAATGAAATAACATGATAATGTTTTTTCCTTAAATTGTAAACAATTCTTTTGTCTGCTTGTGTAATTGTTGAATTCAAACGCCTTTATTACTTTGCTCATATTATATAGTTGTGACATATATAGGTTTTATTTTTATTGATGGGAAATGAAGTAGCAGTGTCTATCCAACCACCTGTCTGTTTATTTGTCAGTCTGTCTATCCAATCTATATCCCTATCTACTAACCTTCTATCCTACCTTTCTCAATATATATCTAGCTACATTAGAAATTGTTTCCATAATGCATTGGAAAGATGCAGTTTGCAGTAAATCAATATTTACATTATCTTGAAAAGAAGAAAATGCAGTCTTGGTACAGACTGTTGTTCATGTATTCTAATTCTAGTTTAATCGCTTGAAACAATATGGAAAGACTTCGGTGTATATAAATGGTTTTACATCTTTAGCATGTTAAATGAACTGTTGAATTTGATATAATTTTATGCTTTGTGTTTGATGCTTATCACTGCTTTGATTTCACTTACTGTTTATGTTATATATCTGGTCTTCTTGTGAATTCCAGCAGTTGAATAAAGGACAGATAAAGCACAAGCTGTCATATCACATAGATATGAATAATGTTTTTATAAATCTTAATTGGATTTCCTTGTTTTTGTTTGGAAAAGAAGCTCAAGGCTTTTGTTTGTATCTGTGACCATCATGCTTGATTTAACATGATGATGATGATGATGATGATGATGATGATGATGATGATGATGATGATGATGATGATGATGATGATGATGAT
>JBCHJU010154282.1:0-16189 GCA_039654505.1 Plocamopherus imperialis | reverse complement strand
TCTGTCTGTCTACCTATCTATCTATCTATCTATCTTTCTGTCTGTCCTTCTGTCTATCTATATACCTATCTCATTTCTTTAAAAAAAAAAAAATAGTGCTCATTGTGGGTCTCCGACCTGAATTTTTGCGCATCACTGAATCTGAATCATAATAGTACGCTGCAGAAACCAGCAGTCTGGCATAAATGCAGCGGTTCACCTAGGACGAACTTTGTTTTTATGTACGGTAGTCCTCTTTTTAAACTGGTCGACATTGGATGCCATTAGAGAGCATTCATCTGAATGATTTTGTTCGACGACCGTTTTGATGAAAAATGAATTTAATTTTTTTTTTTTTTTTTTTTTTTTTTTTTTTTTTTTTTTTGTTCGTGATGTGGGAACATGGTAGCATCGTGAAAACATGTAGTTGACGTAGGAGTCAATGATGTAATGAGACTTGTGATCTTAGAGCGTACGTGCATTGATTTTGCGTTTGTGGAGTTTGGGGATGAAGAACTGTTAGGAGGTATCGCTGATATGTCTCCTTTTAACTATTCTGAACATAAGACTCATTCTTGAATTCTTTTTTTTTTTTCTTTTAAAGTGTGGGAAGGTTGTTGTTTTTGAGCATATTGGGCTCCTAGATGTATAACCTCCCAAGATAAATCTAACCTCTTGCCGCTGGATTCTTTCTGGCTTATGTGTGTCTTCTTGTAGGTAAGATTAACTCACAATAGCGCCATATTTGAGGATGGACCTCAAGGGAGCTGATGAATACGCTGTTCGCCTGCAGGAAATGGGTGCGCGGTTTAAGTTTCGTCGTGGGAAGGCGATGGTCGACCATCCATTTTGTGTAATTTTGTCGACATGATTGCCCCACTTTAAGTTTTCTGATAGGGTGACTCCACGTCAAGATATGGTGATTTATCAACCCTTTCAAGCGGATGGGGGGGGGGGGAGGGACAATGGTTGACTTTATTGTTAATGCTCAGTATATAACATTTGTTTGTGTTAAACTTCATATCCATTCGTCACCCCATTGATCGAGGTTATTGAGATCATCCTGAAGGATTTTATTATTCTGGGCGGATGTTATTTCACGGTATATCAGGCAATCATCTGCGAACATTTTCACTTGGGATTTGACTCTTTCAGGAAGGTCATTTGTGAAGTAGAGGAACAGCAGAGGGCCAAGGACAGGTCCTTGTGGAACATCAGAGATTACTGGGATCTCATCGAAATATTCTCCTTCTATGACTACTTTCACTGCAGCTCTAATCAGTCACTTGAGATGTACAAAAACGACTTTTCAGAAAACATTATAAACCAGAGCAGGGAAATTACCTGAGATCGGGAGGATGGGCATGTCTGTGACAGGATGTGGCCTATGATTATAAATAATACACGTAATAAATAATATCTGCTACACTTCTATCGTTAGATCAATTGTAGTGGACGGCAGACCTTCTGTAGTCGAATTTCAACAAGATCTCTAAGTGCGCTCTTTTTTGTTTGTTTGTTTGTTTGTTTGCTGTTGTTGTTATTGTTGTTGTTGTTGTTGTTGTTGTTGTTGTTGTTGTTGTTGTTGTTGATGTTGGTTTTTTTTTTGGTTGTTTTTTTTTGTCTCAAAACTCAAAATCGGGACGGTCCCGACGAAATAGGGGCGGTTGGCAAACCTGAACCGTTACTCCAGGCAGTTATGTATGCTGGGAAGATGCGGATGGAAAGAGCTCTACATAAAGTAGGTAGGGGCTTTCTCATTCATGAAGGAACGTGCCACCTAAAGATGAAATTTTAGGGATGTTAGAAGTGACGTTAGATCATGGACGTATTCTATAGAGAAGACAGTATATGAATTGTTCTGGATTTGGTCCTTCCAGAAATCCTAGTAATATGTTATGTTATGTTATGTTATGTTATGTTATGTTATGTTATGTTATGTTATGTTATACAGTTCGGATCGTATTATAAGCCTCCTGGCTTGTGATCCGATCTTCTTATTTAGAAAATTTCTTTCTGTAAAAACTAAAACTTGTTGTTGTTGTTGTTGTTGTTGTTGTTGCTTTTTAGTTCTTGTTTGTTTTCTTTGAAAAAGGCGGTTGCACGTTTGCTATTTGTGCAATATATAATATTTATCTTATCATAGAGATTTACATATTATTGTTCTATTTCAGATAATTGTTAACCAAATAAATCCACCTCATTATTCAATACATTCCAAGCCTATAATAATTGTTCCAATAAAATAAAAAGGAACAAAACAAACAAACAAAACCCAAAAACCTGAAATAACCATGAAACTGGAAACCGCGAAGAACAGTTACAAATCCACTAGTTAGTGCTGCGCTAAGCGCAATACTCTTTTATCACAAAAGACAGGCCTATAAAAGCAGTTCTGCAATGAACATTACAACCCGAGGAAGACGAAGACCAGGAAAACAGAAAAGAGGTGGGAAGACAACATCCGAGAATGGGCAGGATTGAGCTTGGAAGAGTCGCAGAGGATGGCAGAGAACGGAGAAAGATGGAGACAATTTGTGGACGCGTCATCACGGATGCCACAAAGACATCCACAGAAGTCAAGTGACAGGTGAATGAGGTGAGGGAGAAATGTAGTTTCATGCTCCTCCACATATTTCAAGAGCACTTTGAGAATTCTCTTTTTACTTTTGTTGCATAACACAATCTATGGGGAGAAAGTAAGGAGAAAAATAATCTCCAAGTCCCAACCAAGTCTAAGACTTGCATTTAATTTATGGAAAAGGAAGGGAGAGGGGAAGGGGAAGGGATGGAAGCACAGTTACACCTTTTATCGCATTGGAAGCACTTATTCAGCGCGGTCCTGCCTTTGGTATGGCAACAAGAAAACAGCAACAACATGGCGGCGAAATGCAATCCTTACTAAAAGGAATTTAGCTCCTGAAGATTCAGCAATATCCTGCGTACATTTGGATTGTGAAAGATGTTTAACATATTTGGATCTTCGTTGTCGCGCCGTGTCAAGTCAGAACTTTTGGCTGAGGACTCGGGGTAAATCTGGATCCGGGACATTTGTTTATTATACAAACAAGTCACTATACTAGATCTGTATACTATATGAACAATCAAAACTTAACTTGAAGTTGAAGATCCAATTAAATTTGGCCTAATCCATTAGCCTCGTGATGCTGCTCATCCTTTTAAATCTACTTTCCATCACATACTGAACCATAAAAACCCATATGACTACAAGATATGTACTATAATGGGTAAACATGCAGTATTGCGCCGTCTGTATTCGTAGCTGGTATCGATGGAGGATTATGATTATTATAAAATCATGGTCGCTATTTGGAACTCAGCATTCTAGATCTATATCTAGATCTAGTTAAAGTTAGGGGGTTTGGGGAGTTAGTAGAGTTTCACTGGTTTGAGGAACTTAAGTTAGGTGGTTTGGGGATTTAAAGTTAGGGGGTTCGGGGATTTATGGTTTTAGGATTAGAGATAGGGTTTAGGGTTAGGGATCGGGTTTTTGGGTTAGAGTTCTACATGTGCTACAAAAATAGGCCTTGAATAAATTATGTTTCGTTTCCGTTTAAGCTTTTCTCTACTGACCAGCAACTAGAGTATTGAATATCAAAAAGTTGTTCCAGTACTAGCTACGTCAAAAGACAGTCGATATGTAAACACATGACGTTTTACTGCACGTTTAGCTTATTTATTAGGACACAAGGTACGGGGTCAAGGGTTACGTCCACTGAAATATATTAATTAAATATTGATGGATATCTGATTATTGACCAATATCTCACCTCAGGAACCAAAATGGGACTATTTGCACATGATATCCTGTTATACAGAGAAATAAACAAAATCAATGACTGTAAAATACCTTAAAAGAACTTAACTCATTCCAACAATAGAAAAAAGGCTGGAATAATGGAAATCTGCTCTCCTGGTGTAATATGAAATGCCTCTCCATGGAGTTAAACTCTAGTGAGATTTTGCATGGAGAACTAGATAAGTTTGCTAAAAGACTGAATAGACAATAAAATGCTTGAAGAGTCATATTTCGTAGCTATATATTTCAACCTCATATTGAAACAAACAGCAGGTGTAATACAATTATCCATGTAGAGAAATCTGACTCAAAGCAATCCCAATGTAAACATGAGCTAGCAGAGAACTTTCTACTACTGTACTCGCCGGATTCCTGCACGCTCACAGGAGTAAACAAAAAGCGTGCAGGAATACGATGTTGCAGGAATCCAGTGTCGTCAATAATGAGGCACTTGAGCTTGAACTTGTGTTAAGAAGAAGCCATTTTATTATTACATGTATTTCAAGGCATATACAAATTCAATAGAAACGATAAGACAGATTACTGTATTTGATAGAGTCGAGGTATGAAACAAGGTCAACTTTGGACTTACATGACCTTTAATCTTTTAACTTGGTTCCACCATTTGTTGTTTGAGAACCAATCCTAAATCACATGTCGCTACACCTACCCACAATGTGAACAAAACGATAGTGGGTGTAGTGTAATGGCAGCATGCAGGCTTGACATGACACAGTCACCTCTATGCCCCGTCCTTCCCGCCACCAGATCAAATCGGTACACTGTCCCATCACTGCTGCTGTCGTCATAACGGACAGGGAATTTGATAGTGCGCTTGAGGCTATGATGCGTGTTACAGCGTATCTACAACTTACACACATACACGCACACACACACAAAAGCCTCCCCGCTGGCCGTTATTCCCATTGTTTGTTTTTTCCACGTGGTGGGTTTTTCACGTTCGAAATCTTAACAGAACAATTTAGTATTTTACTTTTTGGCCGTAAAGAAAAAAACCCAACATTTTTTTTATTTACATCGGACAAGATATAGCGTGCAGTAATGCATACTTGGTGTGCAGTTTCGGGGACTTATTTAATAGAAAAATTTCGGTAACCGAGCTGCATCCTGCAGTAATACATAGCATGCAGGAATCCGGCGTGCAGGAATCCGGCGAGTACTGTAATACTAGTAATAGTAATAGTAGCATGTTTGTGGAAGCCCATGCCTTTGTCTATCAATAACAAAGGTATCCTCTAGGCTAGAAGTTTAAATAACTTGCACATTGATTGGTTACTATTTAAAATTTTAATTATTAGTACTTCCAGGTCATGTACCTTTTATGTGATATCAAAATTTTCCATTAAAGAGGGTCAGGGTCGAAGAAGTTTGTTAACTACTGTGACGCTTCATGATTGGAGGAGGCCTGCTTACAAAAAATGTCTGCGCGTCGCTCAAAGTCTTTTAGCGCATTGCGTAGATCTGCACCATGCTAGCTACTACTACCATGGGCTTGGAGCTTTTTAATTTGAAACAGTATAGCCACTGCCAGATGCCTAACGCCTGCGGATAGTTTTGCAAAGTCTTGATGAAGTCCCTCACCATAAAGGCCACCTGTCCATAATGGGCACTTTTTTGTGTGATCTTTGGTGATCAGCCACTATGGGCTTGGGGGCGTAGTGGCTCTGCGGACAGAGTGTTGGGCTTCTGACCGAGAGGTCAAGGGTTCAAATCGCCCTAGGGAAATGCGTTTTTTCCTTAAGCAAGAAAATTTACCCCTGTTGCTTCACGCGACCCAGTTGAAAATGAGTACAGCTTCGGCTAAGAAAGTATTCTGCAATAGACTAGCATCCTATTCAGAAAGTGATAGATCTAATCTGTCACTGTCTGCTTCATGCTACAGAAACCAGGATAAGCCCGGCCCTATAAGCCGAAAGGCTTGAAAGGACTTCTTCTACACTATGGGCTGATTTGACTGTAGTCATATATATTCATACTTCCCTATTCCATAATCTGAGCTTTTGTGTCTGCTCAAACATGACAAAGTGTTGAAAGAATTTAAATCCTATTTTCAGTGTTGATTACTTAGAGCCATTTTATCAGTATGAGCACAATTTAACTCTTGGCCTACAATTTGCCGGCCCATTTATATCATGGTATACAGGCATATTGTTGTCAAAGACGTTACTCATGCTGATACCAATTTGGGGTCATACTTATCTGAAAATATCGTTAAATTGTAGTCTAAGAGTTAAATCGTGCTCATGCCCATATATCAGCTTTAAGCAGTATAAGGATTAATATTATACATGTTATACATTCATACATATTATTGGCACATAGCTTTTTTACCTGCCATTTCTTCAATGCAAAGTAATGGTCTGTATCTTATTGTATTTCATGGACCAGGGCATTAGTTGAAGTTATCTTGATAATGTTTGGGCTAATGTTTAATGAATATAGATTACTGGCATGTCACATTTTTTAATCTATAGATATGGTCTTGAAATCAGTTAAAAATAATCTTCCCTTAATGACTTGGAATGATATGTCCCTTACAATACATCTACATCTTTTCTTTTCAATAGTGAGGAGAAAGAAAAAGCTGACAAAAAGGAGCGACCTCTCAGTACTGACCCTGCGGAAGGAATAAGTGATAATGAAGAAATTTCAGATGAGAATGTACTGGAAAATGATGAAGAAGAAGAAGAAGAGGAAGACCTAGATGAGATTGTTGGGTAAGTTCCTTTGAGTTGCTATACCTTTGACATCCGTCATTAATTAATTATTAACAAAGTTGATTTTTTTCTTAACATTAGAAAGATATCTTTAGCTCAGTTCATCCACAAAAAGTCGTACCAATTCTTGTAACAAGAAATTTTTAATCCACAGTAACTCTGATGATGAACGTGAAGAGAGATGGCGTCCTCCAGTCATTAAAAATGCTCGGCCACCACATCCTCTAACAGTAACACATGTCAAGCAGACATTAGATCTCCAGGTAAATGAATGGATAACAATTTTTTCCCACTATTCTCAAACAATGACACATTTAATTACATATGAATCTTAGCAAACACCTTTTTGTTTCCATTTGTTGCTCTTTGCTGTTACTGGTGATGATTGATGGTTTAGAATTCAAATTCAAATGACATTTTAGCTAATTTTCTCAATTGAATATATTGTTCCCTATGGTAAGCAAAAGTGATGCAATAAATGCCCTGAACCTCAGAGTTTTAAAGTTGTTCAAACATTTTCTGATTTCAGAGATTGCATGACACTGTTTCTGCTGTGAATGCAGAAAAACAGCACTCAGAGGAATGGCTGCAGACTCACAGCATAGCTTATCTAAAGCTAAGTTTGAAAGATCTTGTGGATAAAGGAAAAATTGGACGGTAAGTAACCTTTTAACTTTTTTGATTTCTGAAAAAGTTGATACGTTGAAAGTGCATGAGGGCAGTGATAAGCACGACGGGGGTACTGGAGGATTATAATACACATCATACAGAACATTTCTTTTCAGCAACTTTTCAGGTAGAGTTGAATCTGCCCAAACGACCACCTGTGTAAGATGGCCATCTGTCTAACGACCGCTTTCCATCAACTACCTTGATTTTATCCTATATTTTATCTCTGTTCAAGACTACCACCTGCCCAACATGACTGGAACCACTTACTTTTCATTGACGAAATGCACTTCCAACCTGTTCAAGATGACCAGTCAAAAACAATCAAATTCTGTTTACCATCCACCCTTCACAGCCACACTCCATCATTTTGTTGTGATCAAAGCTGTGCCCACATTCTTTTATCTCTTAGCCATTGTATTCCCGTCTACAATATCAATAGTACAGTCCTAAAATAGCTCTGGTCATGGCTGGGCCAAGTGTCAATATCAGACATGTTAATATAACCCAAGATCTAATGCTGTCTGTGTTGTTCTATAAATGTGTAAGTATAAATTTTCGCTTTTTGATACCAAAGTGAACTGTATTGAAAGTCACTCTTAGCATATCTATCAAAACTAGAATTACTTTTAGCACATTTCTATAGAGCAATTATTTTTTTTTATAGAGATGCTCTGAGTGATGATCAATAAAGTTCACTGTGGTGTGAAAAAGTAAAAGTTAAAAAATTTGTAGTTATACATTTATTAAATGACACAGACGATATGATATTAGATCTCACATAGAGCACAGTAATACAATTTCAATGTTCATCAAGCCGAGATTATACAGAATTTTATGATCTGACAAACCCCTCTCCAAGACGATCACTTGTCCAAAAGGAATGCTTTTGCTCATGATCTTCGGTTGTCATCTTGGGAAGGTTCAACTGTATAAATTAATTGATGAAATGTCTAAGACTTTACTAAACAGTGTGAACATTTTAATTTTCATCTAGAATTATATCATCAGTTACAAGTCAATAATGCTACCCATATAGGCACTGAATGTGTGTCAAAGTAGAGATACCTGAAATAAAAGAGGTATATTATCGATAATTGTATAGTATCATTTCTTATATGTTTGATTGTTTGATTATTTGAACAGTGTTATCACTTAATTGACAATTTCAGTCTGTCTCCTGATCAGCAGACAGGGAAAGTAACACAACACATCCAGTTTGATGCCTTTGATGTCAATGACTTTGAATACAAACTCAATTTGTAAGTTTTTATTTTCTAAAACATACACATTTTATTATTATTATTATTTCATATACAAAATATTTCTAGTTTTTTTATACCTTATCACATATTCATGCATTCATAAAGTTTGAATTTATTTACAGAGCTATTGAGTCTTACACAAAACGCATCAAATGGCTTCTACAAGGCAGCAAAAGGGTAAGTTAAATTGTGATGTAAAAGTCTTTCCTTGAACTTGAAAAATCCTAGTTTCATTTTTATTTTTATTAATATAAAATAAAAAGATGTATTATTCCATCACAGTCCTTGACTTTTACGTCTATACTCATTCAATCTATGGACAATTTGTTTTATTATGAACTGTATACTTAAGACAAATTATTTTATAATGAAGTGTATATCTACAAAACTGGAATATAAATAGTTATAGATGATAAAGGATGGAGATTTTAGTTTAGCAAGGCTATTTTTCTCTATTCTTTCAGATATTTGGTCATTTGATGGGGAGAAAAATTGCAGTGTGTGTTGATACATCAGACGCTAATCTTGGTTTTGGCAGGCAAACTGCATTTCAAGAATCTCTGCTGGTAAATTTCATGTGAATGTGGATTTTTTGTTTTAGTGTTTGAAATGAGTATGTTTTGTTTTTTGGTTGGTTTTTGGTTGTTTTTTTTTGTTTGTTTTGGGTTTGTTTTTTTATTATACATCATGAATGTAATTACTAGTTGTAACATATTTTTATAACATTTTTAACTTGTAAGTATATGTGTCTCTTTGAATTTTTTTTTACAATTGTAAACATAGGCATGAAAATAATAATTAAAAAAAAATGTGAAACAAGGTTCTATAAGGCTATGAATTTGACTACAAGAAACTTTTCATACGTATTAGATGCATGAAATTAATTCAATTCATTTCAACCATTGCTGAGTATTGATACATGAAAAAATTTGAGTAAGCAAAGTTGTAATTAACAAATGACACTTTTTTTTTTTTGGAAAGGGAAGGGGCAAGGGGGAGGGGGGGATTTGAAGGGGGGGGGGGGGGAATAGTCATTGTTAATTGATTTGAGAGTTGTTTTTTAGTTGTTTTTTATATGAAAGGATAGAAAACTGTCACAGATCATTCTCTTTTCTTTTCCTCTCCATAGCACCTGATAGATGAGCAGCTTAGTGATAAAGACAGTATATATTTGATGGCTTTTGGAAGTGAAATTGCTCCAGTGTGGCCTGTAATCAGAGATGTCAATTATCATCTGTAAGTTTTCAAGTCATTTTGAGATGTTTAAAAAAGTCTATGGAAAAAAGTGTAAATATAAGATTTCACAAAGCTCCAAGAAGCCGATATAAAGTAATATAAAGCAATTTTTACTTTTTCTTTCATTTTCTTTTCCTCCATATCATAAAGGATCATAAAAGCATATATTGAATAGACCTATAGTCTTGAATCAAGATAGCCAGGCAATAAAGCAGAGCTCATGCATTTTGCGAAAAGGAATTGATAAATATACAAATCCCAACGAAATTATATAAAATTAATTCCCTGTGTCATTATATCTTTTATGTAGTTAATGGTTAGGGAAGAAACAAACAGACAAACAAAGAAACAAAAAAGTTCCAACATTTGCAATGTCTTATAATACTTATTCCAAATTTTAAGAAGCTGTCTTGTATGTATATATGAGTGAGAGAAAATAAAATGAAATAATATTTTCCTTGTTAATTCCTCTTCCATTTGGTTCATTAATGTTCCCCTTCAGTCTTGATGAAGCAAAGACATGGGCCATGGAACTACAGAAGATGGGAGGCACCAACCTCCTCAAGTCTATGAAACATGTCATGAAATTTTCTGATCTAGATACAATTGTCCTTGTACTGGGAAGTGTGTAAGTACAAAGTCATGCATAGAGTATATCTTGATCATTGCTTTATTATCGCTGTATATTTTTTGTATAATAGTAGTGCTTCTCCAAGAGTTTTACAGGAAAGTAAAGATAAAGAAATGAGAAAAAAAGACAATCTGTCCATTGTGGCTCATTATAAATGGTATTTTTTTTAGTCAAAATATCCATAACAAGTTAAAAAATGGTATTTAGAATAGAAAGTGATTCAATTTTTCTAATGAGATAATCTTTTTTCAACATTTCAGACCAGATCAGCCCTCTGAAATCTTGTGTGATTTTATCTATCAAATGGGTGTTGGGAAGGGCATTGCATTGCACACGGTGGCTTATGATTGCAGCAACAATCTCACAAATGTAATGTTTTCTCTATTAATGTATATGAAAAGTTACAAGTGTCACTTCTTTTTTCAATCAAGCAATTTCTAGATTATATGTTTCTGGGAAGTCACCATGACTATCTTACAGAAACATTCAATGCTTTGATTTTATAATTAAGGGAAAGATTTACAATGCATATGATAATTTATATAAGAAAAACGACCAATCAAACTTTTATTCGAACATATTTATTGGCTACATCTGATTACATATTTGAAATTTAATACAAAATAATATGTTCTGAAATCTTCTCATCACTCCACTAATATATTTTTTCCCATAATCGCAGGTCACTTTGAAGAAGCTTGCTGAATCATCCGGTGGTAGATACCATTGCTACACTGCAAACTGTGAGGTAACAATAGATAATTCTGTAAAGAATGTTTAGTGAAACAGTGTGTCAATCAATGAATCAATGATGCTATGTAAAATCCAAATATAAATAAAGATTTGATTTTACCTTGAATGTGATCTGCTTTTGGTCACCTTAAGTTAGTCTTAAAATTTGCAAAGGGATTCATTTTTCAAAGTATTCTGACCTTCTCATCTTTCAAACTGAAAAAAACCGCTTGATCATTCTCTTTATTTTTTTTACCCAGGAACAAATCTACACTGGCACTGACATCAGCCTGTTGCTGAGTGAAATCAAAGAAGCTCAAGACATCATAAATAAAATCAAAGAAATGAGACAAGGTTTGATGGGGAATGCTCTCATTAGCATCATGAATGAGGTAGGAAAGTGTGTTTGGATATTACTCTTATATTTTTAGTGCTCTGATCTACCTTCCATTTCTTTTTTATTTTTGTTCTTTTTGTTAATTTTCTCTTTTGATTGTGATTTTTTTCCTTCTTTTTTTTTTTCATTCCTTCACTATAGACCACACAGGCAGAAATGTTCCTTCTAGTTTCTATGGTCCAATTCTGTCCATTTCTCCCTTGTGCATTTTGCTATCAGCAGAGCTGTCTTTTGTTGACACAGTTTAATCGACAGAGAACTCATTGCACTGCAAAAACTAACCTCAGCATATATATTTGTGTTGGTTCGTTTTATTTCAGATAACAACAGAGGTAGCCAAACTTCCTCAATCTCGGTTTTTGCCTCGACCACCTGGACATGATATGCCTTTGAGAATTGAAACCCCAAATTTTCATCCCAGGACATCTCAAGAATGGTTACACCAACATGGACTGAGAGGTTCGTCAATGTGTCTAGTTATCACCTTGCCAAACATCAATTGTCAATACTCAAGGGAGGATATTAAATAGTCCTCAGCTGAATTGACACATTCAAAACACTTGATTGATAAGGAGGTTTAGCCATACACTTCTATAACTACAAACTTTCATAAAACAAAATCATGGTGGTGCCTGAGAAGTTTATAGATTTAAGGTTTTTTTTTTTAATCCATCCATACCAATTTTTATGCAATATCCTATGGAATTTATTGTTTCAAAAGCTTGGATGAAATATTCAAATTGCAGCTCAAGATGCATTATTTTATTCATAACATTACATTTTATTTCAGCCAAACGCCTGGACCTGTATCAAGTCCTTGCCCCAAATGCTTACTCGTATCGGGAAGAATTTATCCCTGTTATCAAAAAAGCTGTTCAATCACAAGTTCATGAGGTAATTAATGTTCATGTTTACACAAACAATATCAAGAACTTTTCTAAAGTTTTATTTTTTTAAGTGTTGGTATCAAATTGTAAATAATTGAAATAATTTAATTGAATTTCAAACAAATAAAATTTTTTATCCTTGTGCAATAATTACTTTTTATTCTAATATTAAATACTGGAAGACATACAAAGTCTTTAGTTTTTATGGTATAAAACACTCATTTTTAAGTGCTGATACATATGTAGATCTATATGTTTTCCTTTAAACATGTAAATCTGTAAACGTGATTGCAAGAATGTCAGTTTTTGTCTGCCCATCCAACATTGCTCCATTGCCTTGATTGGATCAAACGTTGATGGAGCAAATGTTAATACATGAGAATTTCAGTTACATGTTCATAACCTTCTCATGAACTTTTAGAAAGCAATGGTCCAGTTCCCATGGCATGATGGCTCCTTGAAAAATCTCCATGTTGACATGACTCAGCTGTTTGAGTATCAGAAGCAACTAAGTGAAGCTGTCATGCTCTATGAGAAACGAGTAGATTGGCTGGCTTCTGGAAGCCGGAGAATTTTTGGCACTATCACAGAGCACAAGTGAGTACATCATCACTTTAAAATGGATAACAATCCTTTTCATTTTTTTTTCTTTGTATTACATGTGATAATGCAAGTTTAATGTTTCAGTAATAAAAAAAAATCCTTAATTTCTATAAGATGAAATCTACACAACAATGTAGAATGGGTTTAAAGATGTCCTTATAAAATAGTCATGCTAGTACATTTGTATGCTGGGATTGTTATGTTTGTTTGGGTTGTTTTTGTATTTTGTTGTTGTTGTTGTTGTTGTTGTTTTTTATAGATATACAAATCAAAATATATGCATATCTAATCAACTGCACCTTTGTAATAATACACAGATTTATGGAAAAGCAAAGGGATGTATAGAAACAGAATTTGAAAACTAGACATGAGAAACAGATGTTTGAATTAAAAAATAAATGAAATATCAAGAGATTGACTCATATATAGACAGATAAAGAAGTATGTGAATTAGAATGAAATGGGGTGAATAGATAATGTTTGATTTGTTGATTTATTTGCAGTGTGGTAATCCTAATTGACACATCTGTGAGCAACATCAATTACCTGATCCATATCCAGCACTCACTTCGACTTTTGATGGAGGAGCAGATTGCCAACAAAGACTATTTCAACATCATAGCGTAAGCCACGGCGTCCTATTTTGCCCCAAAACCCAACTTTTAGCTTTGCCCTTTGAAGTTTCGGCCTAAGTGCAATTAAAGTCATGGGTGTGACTTACCCAACTTCTGGCTTTTCCTATTCTTGCCTTGTTTCATGTACACATTTCATTTTTTCACAATCATTTAGTACTACTTTAATTCGTTTACCACACTAAAAATTTGCGAAACCAAGGCCTTAGCACATGCTCAAAACAATATATTGTATTACTATATAATCCCAACAATCGCAATCGCTTTGACAAGACGAAAACCGCAGGCTCGAGCAGCCGACGGTCGCGAGACCTACCGCGCGCTGCAAGGCAGTCAACCATAAAGGGGCGTGAACTAAAATTCGAGCTTGAGGACGCCGTGAAGCATACAAAAAAAAAAAAAAGTTTTTTTTTTATTGATATATTAACACATAGTAGAAAAACCTAAAAACTTTATGACATTAATGTGATATGTTTCATTTTCCCAGATTTGGAAGTCAGGCAAAACAGTGGAGGCCTACAATGGTGAGACCTACTGTAGAAAACCTTCAGGATGCTTGGAAGTAAGTTATGATCTATTGTGTTGGATGTCAAACCTTTGCAAAGTGTACAGAACACAATCAGAATATTTCTCTGAAAAGTGTTTTCCTCATATATTTAACATATTTGAATCCCGTCAGGGGCATTGTGATTCATCCCTTGGGCAAGGTTATTTACACTACTTGCCTCTGTTTGTGGCACTGCTCTGAGGCTAACGCTTGGTTTTCGGTGAAAAAAAACAACAAACAAATGACAAATTATCCTTCGGGGATGAATAAGTGGAATTTTATTTTATTTATTTTTTATTTCTTTTATATTCAGTTTTTAGAATTGAGATAAAAAACAGCAACAATTTTTAAGACCTGGCTTGCTTAAATGAAAGTAAAGGGATCATATTTTCGTTTCAATTGGTCTCATTATAGAGTTGTATGTATTTGAGTATTTTATTGGATAAAAATGGAATTGAGTGGAGAACGTTGATTTTGTTATTAAGTGAAAAAAATGTAACAAACTATCATTTTTCTTGATTGATTTTGTAATACATAGAGACAGTCTGTATGTAAAAGAATAACCATATATAATCTACTAGGTGGGTGCTTGATCTTCAATGTGGTGGAAGCAGAAATTTCTTGTCTGCATTCAGGGCTGCTGTAGAAAATGACGAAGAGATCAAACATCACATCTGTAAGTGTTTTGTAAGCGTCAGTATAGCAATACCTTTTTTATACACTGATTAAAAATGTAGCTAAGCATTTGTATTTATATCTATTTGCTGTTGTTGTTGTTGTTGTTGTTGTCGTTGTTGTTGTTGTTGTTGTTGTTGTTGTTGTTGTTGTTGTTGTTGTTGTTTTGCATTGGTTTTAACATTTATGTTTTTTCCGTAAAGTCTAAGTTTTAAGGTTGTATTTTTTGTGTGTGTTTGCGTGCATGTGTATGTGTTTTTGAGTGACTGGTGTTTTCCTTTTTATTTTGTTTTGTTATTTGCTTGAGTAATTTTATATCTTACTCTTCCTTTTATTTTGTTAGTCTTAAATGTTGAGAATGTTGACAAATGAGAATTGTAAGACTTTTGTGAAATCTAATTTATAAGACATGATTCAAATTTGGAACAAATAGAACCAATGAACAAGAATTCATTGATGATAAGTGGATGTAACTAATGCTTTTATTATTATGATAGGCAGAAAGACCTAAATGTTTGCAAAAGAGAAAAGGTTTTATCTAGCACTTATAATGCTGCTTTCCTTCATAATAATTATAGCAACCATAGCAAATATGATTCTGGTAAATTTTACTTCATTTCAATTAACCTAACTTTATTTTTTTATTTTTTTGAATCAATTTATTTTCACAAATAAAAGTCATTTATACTCTTATTCATCTATTTTTATTTAGATGTGCAAGGCGTTTACTTGTTTACAAGTGGTGTGCCTGATCAAGTGTCAGATGTTGTCACCTCTTACATTGAAGAGGCTGGCACTGGAAGAGGAATCCATTTGCATTCCATTCTCTTTAATGTGGATGACTATGATGCAAATGGTGCCATACCAGGACGCTATGCCAATATCACCAGAACAGCAGAGTGTTTGCGAAACATGGCTCACACAAGTAAAGGAAGATTTCATTGGTTCAGAGAGACAGGTAGCAGCCTATTTCCGTTTTTATGCTTTGTAAAAAGAATGGGGGCAGTAAGACTTATTTGAATTTGAATCTATGGGGCTCTGCTTCACTGTAGCTCTGAATTTTATTGATGAGCCGGGGCTCTTATATGAATAATTCATAGTTTCTTGCCTGAAAAGGCTATGGATCTGGTTCAAATGAGACCTGTTTATGAACTTTTGACAATGGGCCTCGGGGTAGTGAATTTAAGGGAAAAAATAATTTGATTATCAGCTAAACCAGAAAACAGAGCTCATTTATGTTCTTTATGCATTCCTTACTATGCTGTACTTAAGAATAAAAATTTGTTTTGAGGTCTACACTATATCATCATCATCATTGCCTTTTCACCCTATGCCAGGGTATAGGCCACTAACGACAGTCCTCCAACTATCTCGATCT
>JBCHJU010154171.1:0-10218 GCA_039654505.1 Plocamopherus imperialis | reverse complement strand
ACACCTTTTTGGTAAAAAATGCATTTGGTTTGAAAGATTATTGATTTGAGTACCAATTTTAACGATAAGTAAAATTCGATTTTTTTCATGCTAAACTTCAAATATTCTACCCGTATACCCCCTTAACAACTTCTTGCAATACCTTCCCAAGTTGTTTTTTTTTTTTCTTTTTAAAATTTTTTTCTTTGTTTCTTTTTTTTTTAAGCAGTTCTGTTTTTGCTAAGCTTTTTTCTTAACAGTTCATCTTTTGTTTCGTTTTTTTTCTTTTTAAACAGAATCCTGCAGCCTACTTTTTAGCCTTGTCATCATCACAAGGCAAAGCAGTGGTGAGCTTGCTCTATATCTCTATCTTCCCAAAAAAACTTTCACTTTTTTGTTTTACGAAAATACATACCCTAACCCTAACTCTTTTTATCTGGGCTATGAGTATTCTCTAGGGACTAATGGTACGGGCTACGAGTATTCTTGTAATATGGATTCGAAACCGGCCGATTATTACCTTTACTTTACCAGTATTAATAAAAATAACCAACATCAACCTGAAGTGCTAGCGAAGGAAAGAAAACCTGAACTGAACAAATCTCTGCCATCCCCTGACCAGACCTTTATCTGCAAAGGGTGCAACAAGAACTGCTGATCCCGTATCAGCCTTGTTAGCCACAAGCGCTCCTGCAGAAGACGTGGAAACGCCCAACCCAATATTTGCTAGCAAAGCCAGTGCCACCATTAATAAAAAATACGAAACTGTGGCTTTGCACAGCTCTTTTTAAAGACTTTCTCTTGCTTTCACATCTATCATTGACAATTTTTAGTGCCGATTTGGACATAAACAATTTAATTTACTTACAGTGTCAGGTAAGCTGTTTCAGTGAGGCAACCCCAGGACAGGGAGAAAGTCTGTGGGGGCAATGCTAGGATATAAAATGTTAAACTTTGTCATTTACAATGCAAGAGGCAGATTCAACACTTTTATGGTTGGTAAGTCGACAAATTTTTTTGTAACCCCAGGTGTTGACTTGAAACAAACTCCACTTCACCCAGCAGATGAGACAATATAACACACTCGCTTTGGCATTAGATGATTAGATGCAATATCATGTGTATTGTGTGAGTGTGTGTGTTTGTGTTTATGTTACCAAACAGACAGTAAAAGATATAAGTACCACTTCATTCTTAACACCAATACAAATACATCTGAGTTGATTTTGGTTTACAATTAAGCACTTCATTCAAAATAACAAACAGCTTTTAAGCATGGGTCTATTGGGAGGTTTACTCTTGTAAGTGTCAACAGGTAATAAAATATTAAATTAAAAAAAAAATTATTTCGTATAAAAATAAATATCAATTAGCTTGTCCTGTTAACTGTAGCAGTGAAAAGAAAAAGGGTACTTAAATAATAAAAAAAAAAAATAGGGAAAAGATTTCTGGGGCACAGATAATATCATAATTCTATTTGTGGTCTCAAACAGGCTTTTGATACTGGTTCTATAGCAATGACGAGAAAGGAACAATAAAGTGTTGGAGTAAAATATAAAAAAGCATGTAAAAAATTTGTAATTGACAAATGTGTGAATCGACTAGTAAATTTTTTAAAAGTGTTATTAACATGTTGAGAATTGAAAAGAATAGGATCTATTCCAAAATCAAAACAATGAAATGAAATGAAAAAAAAATAAAAATTTAAAAACAAAACAATATGAAATATGAACAAAACAAAGCGTGGGTCATATATTTTTAAATCCCCATCATCTTTTCCACATTTTTATACCAATTTTTTAAAGGGAATACAAGATATGTATGTATGAGATAAAAATGACAAAGCATTTTGGCTGCTGTTTACAACATTAACAAATAAAACTTCGTCCATTTGTGTCGGTTGTAATGGGTGTAAGTATAAATGTATTTCATGTCAGCAACACATAGATGCTCTAAACAATGTGCTCTCAAAAGAGGTTTTTAAGAGATAAAAGCTATGACTAGGACAGTTTATATTATAAAGGTACAAAACAATTACTAAGGTAATAAAATTCTAGTAATATCAGTCATAATACTGTACAGTTCGACCCTGACTAGAAAGCTGAATACACCGTGAAATAAGGTAATGAAGCTAATAACCATACTGGGGTTAATATGGGATGGCAGAGCAATGTAAATGGATCTTTTCCTCTGTTCTTAGTTTTAAGCCACGACAACTATGATGATAATGATAAAAAATTATTAAAAAAAAAAGAGATAACAATAATAGTTTTAAAGAGCCAATATTGAGTTGTAAGTTTAGATTTTTTGCTGTTTTGCTTGTCTTTTTATTGTGTTTGCTTGAGGGCTTTTTGTTTTTTTTTTTTTTTTTTCTTTTTGTTTTTTTTTTTTTTTGGGGGGGGGGGGGGGGGGGGGGGGGTTTTTTTTTTTTGGTTTCCATTTTTTTTTTCTTTTGTGTTATGTACGGGTGAGGTATGTTGATATTAAAGGGATAGAGTCTTCTATTTGTGACAAAACCTATTGAGTGTGCATCCCGACATATCGGCAAACTGAAGTCAAAGAGTAAAATTGTACTCATGCTGATATATTGGCTCTAAGTAGTCAAAGAATAAGATAAGGTCAAGGTACAACCCGCCCCCCTCCTCCTCCCCCACCTAAAAAAACCCAACAAAAGCGACAAGAGGAAAACAAGTCCAGTTGAAAGACTGGAAAAAAAAACCCCAAACCCAAGCAATGATTAAAATAAGACTTTTCTGCCCTAAATAGTATGGTAATCTCCCTGTTTTATGCAAGAGGAGAAAACTGAAATTACGAAAACACCAGAAGCTAGAAAAGCAATTTACCAATGAATCCAGAACTGCTCAATTGTGAATCAATTCTCAAGAGACAGATTTCATTCCTTTCCTTTGATAACATTTAGAATGGCTGACAGAGAGAGCGTGTGGGATTGGGAGACTTTGAATCAGCAAAAGATACTGAAGTCAATTATTTGTGTTGTATTACGCCGAGAAAGGAGCTTTGTACTGAAGAAAAAATTACATCAACACGACCATCACGTTAAGAGATCTACAAAAATATTGAAAACTGGTGGGAATTATGATTTATGAATTATGAATTCATTGTGAATTATGATCCTGTGGAAAGATAAGAATGAATGTTGAAAGTACTAAGTACAACTATCAATGACAGCCAGCGTGAGAATTAATCTTTAGTACAACCACCAATGACGATGACAGCTGTGTATGAGAATCGATTCTTGACAACACCAATGCCATTAATGATTAATGACATGTTGACAGCCAGTATGAGAATTGATTATTTAGTTACAGTACAACTACCAATGACACTGACAGCCAGTTTGAGAATTAATTCTGAAGTGTATTAGTCACTTCTGAGCGGTGGGCATCATTCATAGGCCAAGTATTTGCTTTTTCATTGGGAAACCAAGTTTAATTTGGATAATACGATTCATTGCTGATATTCATGTATTTTGAGTGGACTACAGGTGGGAGGGATTGTTGGAAGCCAAAACATTGAGGAAAGTTTTGAATGGTGATTCAGTTTGAGGCATCGCTACAGTTGAATGAAGGAAGAATAAATATTATTCAATTCCTTCGTTCATGATCAGGTATGGTATAGTTGATCAATAATATATTTATACAATGATTTTCTTGAAGACATGATTTTGATGATTTCACGACAATTGACAAAAATTCAACTATTTTTTGACAGGACATCTCTATCTTTCAAAGACCTTTAGCAACTGGTGTTCCCATTCAAAGACTACATACAACATCACAATTTCTGACTTAATTGTAAAAACAAGTTTTCCGGTGTTGATGACAAATTAAAGTTCATCTTGATAACAACCAAAACAATAAATAATGCAATATTATAGTACATATCAAAAGATCATGCTTGGTATCAGAAAATTGGGGGGGCAGGAATATTCATGTATTGCAGTAAAAATAGTCAAAATATAACAACAAAAAAGGAAAACTAATTTATAAACTCTACAAAAAAAACAAAAAACAAAAAAAAAACCCCAGAAAAAATTGAATAAAAAATTAAATGGAGAAGACTAGCATTCTTTATATACTAAATTTACATGAAAAAAGTATCAAAGTACGAGATTCCTTACAGTTTCAAATGAAACCTTTACAATTCATCATAATATTATCATAGTATTGCTGAAATTATTGGAATGAGACTTCGAAATCTGCGCCATTGCCATGACATGTATCAATAAATATTAATTATAAGAGGACATGATGATCAAATTCAAAAAAGAGTCGCTACAACTCAGTGCATATAATAATAACATGAACAAACAGTATTTACAAGTAAAACAGTTCTTTTGGCTTAGAATCAATAATGATAATAATAATAATAATTATAAACAATAATAATAATAATAATAATAATAATAATAATAATAATATGGGAAAGTCACATGATAAACAGAAGAAAAAGTAATGCATAAATTAGGGCCTATACATCTTTTATTTATTGACAATACTGGAAATGGGTATCGGTGCAAACACAGTGGTACCTAGACCTGTTTTCACAGTCAGGTTGCCAATTGTAATTGTTAGGGTGAATCTGTGCAATTTGTCGTCCAACTGCTTTTTTTCCTCCATTTTCTTTCTTTTCTTTTTTTCTCTTTTGGTCATGATGGAAAAGGATGTGTTAAGGGATAGTTTATACTGGCACCCAGGTTTTCTGCTGGTACCTAAATTGAAGTGAAAAGAGTGTTTATAAAAGAGTGTTCATAGTGCTTATATAAAGTCATGTACCTTTTCATTTCAGCAGGTATCTCAATCAAGTAACATGGCCCACTAGTTTCATATTATAAAATGCTGCTTATGAAAGGACAGAAATTGAAACAAGTTTTTGCTGATCTTTTTCCTTTGAGTATGCTCCACTCAAGACAACCGACGTGAGCCAGTATAGAAATGGACAGCACACAAAGTAGTCAATTTGTTGGATGTACATCTTTTTGTCAGCACCTACCCGGTGTGACAATCACAGCCTTCTTTTACTAATGTGTACGGCAGTCATCAGTAGGTGTCAGTAGCAGTAAATATAATAGTATGATCACCCAGAGTGTGCAAGTGAACAAAAGAGACATTTTGGATTATAATGCACAATTTCTGTGGATACTTAGGAGGGAAAACACAGGTGTCAGTATAAACATAACCTAGAGGTCTGTTAGAAACACACACACAAAAGAAAACAAAAACAAAACCCTAACAAACTCCAAAAAACCCCCCCCCCCCCCCCCCTCGGATGTAGTCTTCTCTGAGAATTTATTCAATTCTTTTAACCATAAACAGGACAAACAATATAAAGTGTGACTTTCGTTCCAACATCTTTTTTTTTTAATGGCTGGATAAACTTTCCAATACCAGCATCAATAAACAACGATGAATCGGGATGAAAGGGCAATTGAAAAAAAATTAAAAAATACAACAGCAACAACATGAAAAAGAAGAGAGACAGAGAAGGGATAAAAGAGGAAAGTAGGAGTTATCACTTGTATCTATTGGTAAAATGAGCAAAAAATGAGCACTTTGGCAAAATAGGAGAGCATGTGCTTTAAACACATTACCACAGTCAGCAGTATTCAATGCAAAACTGTTAATTGTTAATATTACTATTATCATTATTGTTAACTATATTTATTGTTGTTCATTGATCAATAAGATATTCATGAAGAGTTGATGTAAAAATTAAAGAAGGCTTAAGTGTAACTTATAGTGATAAAAAGTCCATTGAAAAAAACATCCAAACAGTTGTTTGTTGTTTTTTTTTTTCCAGAATGATGAATATTAAAATGAAGCTGGAAAAATAAAAAGAAAGAAAGAAAGAAAACCACCCCAATGCTCTAAGCATAAAGGGCAAATGAACTTTGGTAAGATTTGGTAAGAAATAAATATTGCTCATTTCATATTCCAAAAATATTATTATAAAATAAGTTCAAATAAACAAAGTGATAGAACAATAAGAATAGGTGAAGAAAAATAGAATCAACAGTACAAAAAAATAATTGTTACGAACAAAACCTGATATCTAACAAAGATAATTATTAAGAAAAGAGTGGAAAACGGAAGGAAAATAGGAAAAGTGGACGCTAAAAGGATTAAAGATCTTCAGTCATGATAAATACAATGATCAGATATTTCATAGACAATTTGTTCGATCATTTCATGCAAAAGTATCAAATATATATAATATATATATAATAAATATCCTCTCTGAAAGATGATTCTTCAAGACGTAGAAGTATTATCACAAGGGGAGGTTTAGACCAATACTTCTGGTAGTAAACCGTGGAATATGATACAAACATGAATGAGTAAAAGTGTTCTACTCTCAATAAAAGCATACAAAAAAAAAAAAAAAAAAAAAAGTGTCACTCCATATCGTGGTTGATGCCCTCTTCCCAGATACCAAATATCAACTTAAGGAAGAATGGTGCAAAAACTTGTGTCTGCTAACTAGTTACTCAATAGGCGGCATCGCCACCTTGCAAACCGGCAAGTTCACTCATACCCATTTCATTTCCGTTGAGGCCCTCCTCCCCGATGCTTCCGTTCATCGACGAATGATGCGGACCGTCCTCCGTGCAGATCATGTCCCTGTGATTAAAATCCTCATCCTTGCCGCAGCTTCCTTTGTCCGAAATGTGACTGTCTCGGTCCCCGCCACCAAACATGTAGCTGTGATTGTCCTCCTCCGCATACCCATTGTGTCCGAGGTGGCCATCGTTAAAGCTGCTGTTTCCAGGTTGGTCTCCCGCATCAAAATTATCCCACGTTCCGCCATCCCTCCACCCGTCGGTTGGACCGTCGTCAATATTATAAAACTCGTCATAGAAATTTTCTCCATCCTCTTCGGGGTAATCCTCATCAACACCATTGGTCAGGCCGTTAAACAACTCCTCCTGGTCCTCCTCGTGGTGGTTTTCCCTCTCCACCTCCTCCTCTTCCTCCTCCCCTTGCTCCTCTTCCTCTTTTTCATCTTCCTCCTCCTTTTCTTTTTCTTCCTCCCCTTCAGAATCTTGCTGGGCAAACCCAGTCATGTCCTCCTCATCATCATCCACTTGCACTTCATCGCTGTCACTTTCACCGTTTCCAAAAAGGCCAGCCTGACTGTCACTGCTAATGTTAAAATCCTCAACCTCAAAAACGCCACCTGCCCCTATTTCCACAACATCTTCCCCTGTGTCGTTATCTCCTTCTTTTCCATCCTCTCCCACCCCTTCTTCTTCCTTCTCGTCCTCCTCATCCTCCACCTCCTCTTTTACACTTTCTTCTGTCACACGCTTTTCATCCTCCTCTACCGTCAAGGCCACTGCCAGGGCTTTCTTCTTCCCTTTCTCTTTTTGCTCCTCATCTTTTCCCTTTTCTTCATCAGCCGCAAAAACATCATCCTCCAGCTCTGTGTCATGCCTCTGTCTCTTCAACGCATACTCCTCCTCCTCTTCCGAGTTCTCCCCTCCATTGCTTTCGCTGATTGACATCAGCCGTGTCCCCATCGCCATGGCGGCAATCTTGCTGAGCTTTTTGTGGCTGGTAGTTGCGTCCCCGCCCCAAGCAGCATTCACCTCGGCCTCGTGGAGAATCACCGACGGCCCTCCATTTTGAGCTGACGCTCCCTCTTGTTCCGGTTCCTCCTTCTTTTTACTCTTTTTAAACATGGACCCCTCAGCCAATGTCTTCTTCTTTTTCTTGAACAGATTTTTTATGGCATGATTGCACGGGGTTGCTATGAGAACACCGGCGGCTAGCAAAAGCGTTATTTCCTCAGAGCCATTGAGCCGAGCCCCCACAGAAGACTCCCCTTCGACAGGGACCGGCGACGACAAGCCCGGCGTCCAATTCTGTGGTCTCGGCTGACACAGGACGTGAATCAGCGCCACGCTGAAGATGAGGGCTAAATTTTCTCCAATTTCAAAGTTCTTGGAGTCAATCTCAATGAAGCCACTGTCAAATTCCACGACGCAGTCCCCGATTTGAAACTTTGACGTCGCCAGGGAGTACAGACGATCAAATGAAACGTAGTGCCACTTGTGTGTGGGCAGATGAAAGAAACGAACCTCCAGATGGCCTTCACTACATGAACCTGGAAAAATAGACATGAGCATAACTATGTAAACAAATCTGACAATTTAAGAAAAACCTCAGGTTAAATTATTTTCTTTTTTTCCAACGTTTATATAATAAGAAAGAATGGGGTGTGTGGCACTTATGTTGTGCCCCTAAGTTCTCAGAATCGGCAGAGATTGAAATTCTACAATTACGGACGTGGGCATAGAGACAGAGAGGCAGATAGACGGACAGACAGAACAGGCAAGAGAGATAGAGTGCTTATTGTCGACTGTCTGTGCTAGTATAATAATGTAATTGTGTACTGCATTTGCATAGTTTTATTCTACAATGTTATGTCTGAGCATTTATATGTGTATATTGAGAACGTCACTTCTGTAAAACAAATTTCCTTCGGCAAAATAAAGTTTTCTTATCTTATCTATCTTATAGCTGACTGTGTTTCAGACTACTCTTTACTTTCATCAACAGATGGATTGAATTTACAGAATTCTAATTTTGTTTTATGCTGAACTAGATCTAGCATTTGTCCACCATCAGTTCCGAGGCATTGTTAATGAATCACGAATCCATTATGCTGACTGTCATAGTCATTGATTGAGTCTGTGCATGCTTCTGACACTTTGATTAAGTATTCAATTTATAAACGATCGGATACTTTAGATGTTTTGGACACAGCACATGATTTTGTGGTAAGCCCAATGCCAAAAATAGATCTAGATTTAGATAGAGTAAGATTACAAGTCTTAATTGACCTGATCAGATCGAGATCTAGATGAGTATTTTAGATCGAAATCTATAGGTCTATCTAGATCAAGATGTACACCATGTGCACACAAAGGAAAAAAGTAAGTGAGCGGGCGGGAGAGTCTCAAGTACAAATACAATAAAGATCTAGATCTAGAATGTAGGATTCATTATAGTCGTGTTTGCAGCAAGTGTGGTTTACTCTTGTGTCTCATGGGTGTTTTCACAGTCAAATTATCATAATTTGAATCTCGATTCTAAATTCCGTTTGTAGAGTTGACCATCTTGCTAGATTGTAAATAAATCTGAACTGTCAAATATTAAACATATATATATATATATAGATCTATATGGAACTAACTGCTCGATAACCAATACATAACTATAACACTAAACATAAATGATTAATAAATGTTGAATGATACCTGAGCCATATTTCCAACAAAATAAAGAGATAATATATTGTTTTCCCTATGTTTTCTCTCATTCACATTCATTTGCTTTGAAAAAAAAAACAACAACCCATTGATATTGAACACCCCTCATTCTTTTAATCACCACAATGTATAATTATAACCACTTCAAACTATTATGGAGGTGCTGTGTTAAAGTGGTAGAGTGTTGGTTTACAGGCCAAGAGGTCACGGGTTCAAACCACTAGGTGGCACAATTGCGTTTTTTCCTTAAGCAAGAAAATTTTACCCCTATTGCTTCACTCAACCCGAGTGAAAAAGGGTACAGCTTCAGCTGGGAAGGTATTCTGCAATAAACTAGCATCCTTTTAGGAAAGTGATAGATCTAATCTGTTGCGGTCTGCTTCATTTGTCACTTTCCAGAATAAGCTCCGGCCCCATGAGCTGAAGCGTTTGAAACGGCTACTTTTTTTTTTCATCCATCAATTGTAAAAAAGTGAGCTCATCACAAAAAGTACGAACTACTCATCCACTTCTGCCTCACATCAATTTGAAATTCAGCTTCAAGTCTCATAAAAACTTGACCCTACAGTTCAGACCATTGACCCTTAACTATCATTACCTTTCCTTCCTGAACCCCGTCGTTGGAAGCCTTCCCACCATCCTACGGCGATTCCCCAATCTCCATTGTTGTTCTTAATCAACACCGCCCTTTGACCTTCTTTGGGGTTCAGCGTCACACAGCGCTTGGGCTCACTGACCTGAGTAGTTTAGTGGGAGAGGGAGAGCGAGAGAGAGAAGAAATAATAATAATTGCCAGGAACATGCATGATACAAGTCAAAATGGTGGCTTAACCTGAATTCAAAGTGCTATTTAAAAATAGGTGGTGATCATTCAGTAATGTCAGCTACCTTCATGAAGTTTGCTTTCAACCAGGACCACCAATTACATTATAAGTCCACACTCC
>JBCHJU010153839.1:0-10222 GCA_039654505.1 Plocamopherus imperialis | reverse complement strand
GAGTCGCCAGCCAACCCACAGCACGCGGTGTGCGCCTCGTGGATACGAGTTGTGGTGTGTGTTGGACGAGTCACGTGAGAATGGAGCTAAGCAAACGGAACTCTTCAGGTCCAAAAATGAGTTGCCGTCTCTGGAAAATTCTTAAGCCTCTATAAGGTCTAGGGGGGACCGCCACATTATTGGGGCCATTATAAGCCTCAATAATCACTCCCTTTAGATTTTTAGGGACAAATTTAGACTCAAAGTTATGGTGGGAAGAGCAAATTAATGGTTTAGTTAAAAAAAGAAAAATACATGTAAATAAAAAATAAAAAGAGCTCACAGTCGCCTGTATTTTGAATTTAAGTTTAAAACTAAAATAAGAAATATTGGTTACATTTTAACTTCTGGTCTGATCTACCTTCAGTTGATACCTTGTAACTTGTACTGTATTTGTATAATGTCAAAGCTATAAATAGATCTAAAAATACTAAAAAAGATAATCAGACTCCTCTCACCCAGCAAACAACTTTTTTCAGTCATTGCCCTCTGGGAAGCGATCTAGAACTAGAAGTATGGAAGCCAAAACCAGTATATTTAACAACAGGGTTTTTGGGTTTTTTTTTCCAAATTGCTATGCCTTTGCTTTCCACCCAAATGTAATACATGTATTGACAAATCCATTGAATCTCAAAATAATCTCAATCTCATTACTGTTTGAGAGTTAGCTTGTGAAAGATGCACGTTTGCGTGTGGGTGCAAGTTTACATATATATATATAGAAAATTTTTAATATATATATATATATATATACATGTATGTATATGTGCTGTATTTGAGTTTGAGGTATTTGCTTATTCCTTAGTGTGCGGATGTCTGTGAGCTTTTACATACTATTACATGTACATATGTAAAATATTAATATTTATAGATCTATGTGACATGCGCTGATGTACCATGTATAGTGTGTGGTTCATCGCATTGCCAGGTGTCAGTGACTTTTAGGATGCTTGTAATTTGTGTAACAGTAATAGTAACATCACGTGTGTACGTACATGTGCAGGTCTGTGTTTATAATGAGAACAATCAATGATAGTACTGTAGCCTACCTTTTTATCACATCAAAACATGCTCCTACTGTATTCTACAAAATAGCAATAAAGGCACATTACACATGTATTAAAATTATTATCATTGTATTATTATTATGACATGGTGCTCTAGAGGTGCGTAGTCACTGGAGATGAATATCACTCCTACTCCTATTGTTCAAAAAATTTAATTGAATAGATTAGAAAGAACTTTTTTTTTTAATCTAAATCATTAATAAATACATATGTATTCCTCCTTCTGTGCTTGATTCTAAAAGTAAAAGGGCCTTTTAAATAAATGAAATCAATGTAAAGGGATGTAAATCGTAATATATATACATGTATATTATATAATATGCAAGTGCTGATAAAGGGAAGTAGCTGGAAATCCATTTTTACTTTTTACAAAGCCATGAATAAAGGCCACCCAGCCCACAGGCTTTCCGAGCACTATGCGCTTAACAATAAGTTTAGCCTTGGTCTTCATAAAATAATAGCTGAAAAACTCATATAGCTCAGTATTCTTGTCAACGCGCCTAAAGTGATTTAACATTAGTTTGACAGGATACCACTGTATAAGTATAAGTATTATACATATGTACATGTACATGTATATTATGTAATAAATATGTACTTGTACACTTTCTTGGGTATCATCTGAAAATAAGAACAGAAACGACATCTGCGCGCAACAAGACCGAAAAAAAAGCAAAGAAACTTAGCAAATCCAAATCTGGTAACGATCTCCATGACAGACTGACTGACTGAGAGATGGATCCATTACCAGTATGTCAACTTTTAAAGTATTTGCCAAGTTGTATTTCATACCCATACGTTTGCACATAAATGTACCTTTCGTATTTACAAATTACAAACTATGTACATGTAATTGTAATGTATATATATATATATATATATAAAATAAATGTACTAGATTCTATACGTGCATGCATTAAAATTAAAGTTAAAGCGCTGCGAATTCTTCTTGACCAACATACTGCAAGAAGTCCCTATTGACTGTATGCTACAAACAAATGAAACTTTTTAAAAGTGAAAGGATGACTGGCGTATGAGTTTACTTTATAAATGGGTTGGGATGAGAAAGAGAACGGGTTGTGATCACAACGCAGTATGGCTGGACTCGCTGGACAACTGGGCCTGTGGATCAACCAATACCAACGGTATCAAAACATATACGCATACTCATTACTGTACATACACATTGTAGTGTAGTACACACTACCATCAATAATACATGCACTAGTAGCACAAGACAGCATTATCCATTCATTTTGTTGCTTTTTGTTGAATGTGTGTCTTCGTTGATGCCAGTAGGGCCACATCAAAATGAATAATAAATGTTTATCATAATAATAAAAGTATGTATATTGGCATGTACAGTCGACTCCACTTGTAGCGAAGTCGGTTGTAGTGATTTACGGATGTAGCGATCCTTTGCCCTGGAACGGGCACTGCTGTAACACAAACTCTTCAAACGGTTATAGTGAACTTCTGATGTAGTGATCTTTTTTCTGGTCCCCCAAGGACATCACACAAGCGTAGTCGACTGTACATGTATTTGTCAAATTGTGTTTATGTTCAATGTGCACTAAAATGTAGAATGAAAATGATTTTAACAATACTGCTAAGTATTTGTCCAATCGTATGTTTCTAATCTGATGAAAATATAAAATAAAATACCATAGAGGAGATTAGAATGCCTTGAATGATTATATATATATATACACACACACACACACACACGTGTAAAGTACATGCAGTTACATGTACCCATATGCATTGTATTTTAAGTAAATGTACCTGTATGCTGTATGATCAGAGTATGAATGAAATTTTTCTTTTACAAAATGTGTCCTTTTTCTTTTCTGTATTAAGTATATCTTCAGCCTTACACATATTTTATAACAATTTGTATAATTTTCGAAAGGATCAATAAAGCTCATGATTGTATTGCTGACTTAGGTCCACATGAGACACAGGTAAAAAGAGTAATTATCTACGTGAAGATAACTACTCTAGTAGTTGCTCGCCCCTTGACTGAAAGTTTCCTTTTCATCCTCAGAAATGCTATAACCCCTAACTTTTTTTTTCTACTGTGGCTAAATACTTTGAATTGATTGGCATACTCTATCCAATAAAAGTTCAGTACATATGCATGTACATGAATGAATCATGTTATTGTTATCTAGCATAACCTAATGAGGATTGACTTCATCCAACTAGTAAAAATCCACTGAAGGTATAATGAACGTATGGCGATGGCGACTTATATTCATTCATTTCCCTATGGTCGATGTTTTCAATATAGCAGACCATCAGATGTAAGAGTTGGCGCCGTACTAATGGCGACACGGTCATTGTTGTGCTGTGATAAAGAGTATCAGCAATTATTACTTTTACACCCCTCCTTTCAATATTGTCATTTCCCTCAACCAAATGAAAATCAAATAAAGAACAGCAAAATCAAGGTAAGCTATCCGGTAGATCAGTCGACAATGGTGTATATTGTTGTGCCTTGGGAATAAGGAGAGCTATCAACTGTTTGTCAACAACAGATTGGATGACTTCACTTCAGAATCCAGCTACAAGTACAACATACAATTACAATGATGTGCTACATGTAATTTTTCAGAGTGAAGAGAGTACCCTAAGGTTATACCAAAATTCTACACCATTATCATAATTGTCTCCCAGTGCAGGAAACGATGCCAATAAGCACAACTCAAACAAATGAGCACAACTCAAACAACCAGATTTCCGTAACATTTGACTAATCCTAACAACTTTTGAGAGACATATATACTACACTGTTAAAAGAAAACGTATCCAGGGATCAACTCCAACATAAAGTTTAAAGACAAGCAAATTTCATACCGACCTTGCCCAATCCTATGTAGAAATGGATGGGTCATTTTTATTAAGACAAACAGGAATGACACTGATTGAATAATAAAGACAAAGTAAAAATATCAAGGTATAAAGTTTTATATTACATTTATTTGTTATTACTCTGTTGCTACCATGAACAATGACTCAAATCGGTCAATTAAATGCTTAAGACAGCAATAGTAATAACACTACATTTTACATGAAATATGTGCAAACTCACACTCACACATTCATTTTGTCTTACACCCAACCATTACATTCAAGGTAGATAAACATTCATTTAATCAATACAGTAGTCTCCACCTACAATCACAATGTATTCAGTCTTCCATTAAATACAACATTTTCATAGACTGATAGAATTGCAGTATATGTACGGTAGATGATTGACTTATGTCAATTAGGTAGAAGAAAAAAGAGCTTATACTTCTAAGAGATAATAATACTAATGTAAAAGATTGACAGCATTTTGAAAGCTTACTTCTACAAAACTATTATGAGCTTCTCCGAAGTGCTAGTCATCATAAGTAATAGCACCTACAGTTCATGAATATCTGAAAATGATGAACAGTTCACTTTGGCACTGTTACCATATAGCAACCATATAAAATAAAAGAAAATTTTTCTCAATTCCCAGCAGCATGTTCAAGGCAAAGACTACTGTATTGACTGATTTAAGTCAAAATTTTAAAAGCACGAGACATTCACGCTAACAATAACAGTGATAAGCTATTTTATGAATGAAACAATTTACAATAGTGTAATGTGAGAGATGCTTGGGAAAACATTTAATGATTTGACCTTTCATGTTACAGATTAAATGGCATGATTATCTGTGATGGAGGGATGACTTAAAAAATCAATGATGATGGAAACGTGCCAATTTCAATATTACAATGAGAAATAGAGTTTAAAACATCTTTTATACCACAATAGCATGAAACATCCTCAACTGATACATGCAAGAATAAACAAAAAATGGATATGCATCCACGCATGCACACACACTCACACATAGATTTAGATATAATAAAAATCCAACGACAACAAACAAAACAAAAAGAAAAAATCTCATGAGAGTAAGTCCAAATGGCAGAAAATGAATTCACACAATCAGAAAAAACAATTTTGTGTGATGGGCTTCACCAAGCATACTCCAGGCGAACTATTGACGGATTCCAAAGGAAGTGACAAAGCAAACTGAAAATTCATTCAAGCATGTTTTACTTATGCCTTGAGAGTAATCTGAAATTTTTACTTCGCACGATATGCTTACAATGACTAAAAGGAGCAGTTTACTGCCTCATTAGATAAAATATAAGGCTATCTACAAAGAAATACCGGGGGAAATCTACTCGCCAGATTGGCAGGTTCGAAGCAAAGCTGTGCTGTTTACTTCCAAGCCCAATTGGCTCTAGGAGCAGACAAATTAAATGTACTTACAACAACTGCACCAAAGGAACTTCTTAATTCCCTGCAAGAAATCCTGTAGGCTTCCATTTTTCAGAAGGCAGATGTTTCAAAAGTCATTTTCATATTATACGTCACACAGTCAGCATGTTGTTCTTCAAACAATTCACCAAATTATGTGGTGCCAGGTAAGGATCGAGACGAAAAGAAAGATATGGTGCCAAGTGTTGGCCGAAGGACCTTAAGGCAGAGTTTGTTGATTTGTTTTGAGCCCCAATTTCTGTTATATTACCCAAATCTTTACAAGAAATCAGATCACATTTTTAAGCTTTGAGAAGCATTTACATACATGCTTGGATGACTGAAATTCTATTTTTCTAATCAAGCAACCTTAATTCAGTGAACTGCTTCAACTGTGAGTTTTTAATTGCATACTTATGAACCTTTTACCAGAATGCTTAATTTTGTCTATTCTTGTATACACACATCCATTTGCCAAACACTTGCTTGAATTTGTTTTCTTATTAAATTTTTTGCTTTTGTAAGGTGCTCAGAGGTTGGGTTCACCTGGACTGAGTCTACAGAAATATCTTAAGTTATTATTATAAATCTTCCCACCAAGGGATGGATGGGCTTTCAGAATCGTGTTTGCATTTGGATTTTCCTCAGGTTCCTCGAATTTTAAGTAAATGCTGTGTTAGTTTCTGTGGAATCCGCCCAATGTTAAAATAAAGAGGAGTTGTGACTAATATTGAATTTTACAGGGACAAACTCCAATGTCATCAAAATAAATCAAATTTTACATCATACAGCATAACATAAACAGCAATTATATCAACCCTCAGCCTTTTTATCCTCATCATCATTGTCATTGTGCGTATGCCATGTCAGATGTTCCTCATAAAATGCAATCACAATCTGTGGACACTTCACATTAGCTTGTCGGGAAGGAACCAACATTTTAAATCGGCTTCATCACTGTCTTTCCATTTCATTAGAAACATGAGTTCACCACTACTATCTGTTGCTCCAATAATTCTTTCAGGTGCCAAACCACGATCAAACCAGCGAGGCTTGTTGTCACCCTGCCCTGGTTTCCTGGCTCTTTTTTCCTCTTCTTGCCATCATCTTTTGCCCCATTCGTTGGCGTTGTGGATTTTCTTTTGGAACCTTTTTCTGATTCTCTTTTCTTTTCCTTGTCTTCAAAAGCTGATATTAAGTCAGGACAATCAAGATTTTACTCAGGCTCCCAAGTGTTTTCTGTGTCAGGGTAGCCCTTCCATTTAAGAGGTATTCCTTTTTTCCTCCACGAATTCGTGAGTCAACAACTTTTTCAACTGTAAATTCTTCTTCCTCTTCCTCTTCTTGAGTAGGTGGATCCTCTTTAGGCTTCTCTGTAAAAAAAAAAAAAAAAAATTGATTGATGAAATATTGTTCCTGAAAAATTACAATTATTAATGTTAATATTATTATTATTATTGAGCATTGATTTGCTCAAACTGTCTCTTTTGTAAAATTTAATTAAAATCAGCATCGCTTGCATACAACTTAAAATCAGCCGATTTGTGTCATTCATTTTCAACCCCGCTCCCCTAACAAAGACACACACTTTCCAGCCCCCTCAAAAAGAAAACAAAAACCGAATGGTGCAGCAAGCAACAAGGTTGTCTCATCACCTTGCCTCGGCTAGGCAAAAAAAAACCATCACTCACCCTGCACCACGCTTGTCACTGGCCCCTGAGACCTGCAGGAACAAGCATAGGCCCAGATTTTGAAACAATTACAGTCCTCTCCCGGAGATTTACAATGGTCTCAGATCTCTCCCAGGATCTTTTTTCTCCCAGGCCGGCAGACACCCTGCATGATGTACGTGTCAGTCAAGCCACATGTCACGACTGGTTGGATCCACTCTTTTACTATTATCTTAATGAATACCCAGGTAGAATACAGAAGCAGTGGATAGTCATCGTCATCGCCCCCCCCCCCCCCCCCCCCCCTCCCCACACTTGAGTCAGCTCATACAGTGTTTTAGGACCACGCTTGGTGCTTATACATATACTTATCAGTTTCAAACAGATTTTCAAGCCCAGGAGGGCTGGGATACAATAGATGCGTTTGTTTGTTTTTTAGTCGCTAGCAAGGGTTTTCAAAATTGCCAGGTCTGACCAAGTTGTTATATCACTCTAAGCAGGATCGTCAAATTCCATGTCGCTATATCACTGTTTCCATTAATCATATGAGGGGAAAAAAGGGAGCAGCAGCCGTTGTTATAAGTGGACAGCATTGTTCATAGATTTACATGCATTACCTGTTGTCATTATGTTCTCGTTACTGGACATGTACCTGAACTGTTGAAAAAAAAAAAAAAGGATTAAAGAAGAATTAGGTTGAGGTTAATGAGTTAAGACATAAACAAAATACATGTAAATGGATCATTCGGGCATGAAATCATTTTGGAAAATCAGTCTATCAAAACTATCAACAATGCATGTGAAATTTCTCCTGTCACTTTCACTAAAGAGAGTATTTCTTACAGAAGAAATAAAAAAGACAAGATGAAGTCATTTGAGTGTGTTTTGTTGTTTTTATGAATAAAAAAAGTGTCCCGAATATCACAATATGGACTAACGAAAGTTCCGACGTGACAGGTAGGTGTATGTTTCCTTCATCTTTCACAAAGCAAATAAATCCGGAATGTTTTTCCAATTGTGAACCTAAACACATAAAGAGGCAAAACAAGAAATGAGCGATGAAATCTACAAAAAACAATAAAAATGTTTTTTTAACTACGCGAAAGTCACGTGTTGGTCCATAAAGTGATCAATAGATCTAAAGCCTGGTGTCCACAGCCTCCGTACAGACCATACAGAAAATGTATGGTTGTGTCTAACATTGTTTCATCATTCAATTTGACCAAAACGACAAGACCGCACAGGCAGATTTCTGGTGGCTTCACTGTCTTGCTGACAATGGATGTTGATGTCATGCAAAGGCAGCCAAGGAGATGAAGCAGAATTTTTAAAAACAAATGAATTTTTTACTTCAGATTCGAATTCTGCGCTTGAAATTACCCCCGGGTGCAAAGAAATGGTCAAATTCCAGCTATTATTAATAATAATTTTATTAATTATAAATGCAATATATATTATTATTGAACATTGATTTGCTCAAACCCTCTCTTTTGTAGAAATTAATTACAACCAGCGTCACTTGCTTACAACTTAAATACAACAATGCACAACATAATTTTTTTTAAAGCCCAAGATCATAAAAGCTTGTTGCATTCGTCTACCTCTCGGGTCCATAAAGTTCTCTTATTGTTTTTTAACTCAAGAGGCACGCTGGACGGGTTTATCGGTCTCTCGCCACGTGCCTAGCGCGTAACGCGAAGGACGGGTACAATGCACTCCACTTAACACGACCTCGGTTAGCGTGACACTCCGGATACGGTGACCATATTTTTGTGTCCCGACCAACTTTCCCTTATTCTTTGTTAGAAAACCTCGGTTAAGATGACATGCCGACTTCAGTTGCGATGACCAAATTCTCAGTGCAAATAACTTTTTTCGCCCGATTTGTTCGGCTTCTTATGCTATCTGGGGCACTCCTTACTAATACCAAGTTACTAATACACTACAATAGATAGGCCTAGATCTAATATAAAGCTGTAGCTTGGGCTTATACAATGTGTATACCATTGGAAAGGGGGAAAGCGGAAGGGAAGAGGTTCAGATCTGACGGGGAGAGGCAAAGGATGACGCGACAAGGCAAGCCTACAATTTGCAACCTTCAGTTAAAGTTAACCCACGCTACAGGACACGTACAATATTATACTAGACCTACATGTAAAAAAACAACACCTCGGAAAGTAAAACACACATTGTCACATTGCTTGGCCTAAAGTGTGCCAATCGAAGCGATCCTACCACTGGCCCAAAACACGATTGAATGTGCCATTCACAGTGTTAAGGCTACAGCTTTGTCCTGTTAATACCAAGTGCAGTTTGAGGAGAGGGTAGAGGTGGGGGGGTTTCAATCTGACAGGAAGTTGACGAAAGATAGCAAGGGACTGTGAAGATGGCACGATAGTCTGTGGGTTTGAGAGGTTGAGCGGATGATAACATTTCGTCGACAATCTTTAGTTACAATAACTATCGGTACCAGTACACAAGACCTACGCTAAATTTGCCGCATACATTAGCTGTCACATTACTAATAGACGCCAATCAACAGCCGACAGACAGTATGGATGAATACTTTATTATGTCGCTCTGGCATTTGTCCCTATTCAGTTGTTGCTTCTATTTAGTTAACTGTTCGCATCTTTTCCTTACAGTACCAGTAAAACCGTTTTCTTCTGTATCCATTGCGCCTTTCGTATCATCAACAATAATTATGTCTGTCATTCGATGTTGCAACAAAGTTACTTCCTTTGAACTCAGTTTAGCGTGACATCCGCTTAGTACGACCATTTTTCCATGGTCCTATCAATGTCATGTTAACCGGAGTCACAGTGCACTGTATACCCGTCCTGCTGGCCGCTTACAGACCTGCCACCCTGACCTGGTGAAAAATCCTAACACGGGTCAAAAAATAGTAATTTCTAAGAAAAAATAGTAACACAATACGTGTATATTGTAATCGTGCGTAAGAAAAGTGTGAAAAAATCCATCCATACTTTTACTTTGTTACTTTGTACGCCCTTCAGAAAAAAGAAAAAAAAAAAGAAGGAAAGAAATAAAGAAAAGAAAGAATGGAAGAAGAAGACGAAGAAGAAGAAGAAGAAGAAGAAGAAGAAGAAGAAGAAGAAGAAGAAGAAGAAGAAGAAGAAG
>JBCHJU010153728.1:0-10222 GCA_039654505.1 Plocamopherus imperialis | reverse complement strand
GAGAGAGAGAGAGGGAGGGGGGAGGAGGAGGAGGAGGAGGAGGAGGGAAACCGGAAGAAAGCATCAGTATGTGCGTTTATGTGAATATGCATTACCGATATGTATGATGTACGTGCTTGGTACTTGTCCTGCTATGAAATGTTTCCTGTTAATATTTTCTTTACATCCATTTCTTCATTATCATTATCAGATGTAGACATTATGCAAGAAAAAAAAAGTAGACCCTACCTGTAGTTGTTGGGGGGCAGGTTGGAAGCCAACAGAAGTGTGACATCAGGAGTGTCGATTGTCTTGTGCAGCAACCGAATCAGGAAGACACCAAAGCGATAAATGACAAACTGGGATGGAGAGATGCCATTCACATCAACTGGGGCAAGATCACCCTTGCACTCCCACTGGGCGTCCTTCACATCAATGTATGCCTTGCTGTAGTCAGCTCCTGGAAAGCCATCATCACCAAAATCAGTAGAAATTTGCAAGGTTGTTTTTTTTTTTCAAGATTAACTGATAAAGGCACCAAAATCGCAAAACAATAGACAAAAAAGCCCGGAAAAACACAAACTCAAAAACAAAACAAAACAAAATTAAACAATAACAAAAATACATGTATTGGCAAAACATAAAATAAAGCAAAAAATACAAAATGTCATTTTATTTCTCATCCTTGTACTTGGTCAGAAGATTAGAACAATCAAAGGGAATAAAAAAAAACCGAAAGATTTATTTTTGTTCAGCTTGGCTATGTTTTGACCGGTTTTTAGTTTACTTTACTTTGCTGACATGAACCCTGTTGCTGGGATCTTAGGATACGGCCACACTGAGGCAGGTTTTCAGCCACTTGTTTACCCTCTCATAGCTGTTTTGAAAATTGTCCTAAGTTTAATTTGAAACTATCCGAAGTCGACGAGTATTATCAGCGGCTTGTTGCGGGCAACCCGCATATGTAATTTACCGGAATGCCTAAGCAATTCTTTCCCGCTCCCAGCCGTGGGTTTCCTTGAGCTAAAAATAGCGCTGATGCAATCTGAAGCACTTCACTTCATTTTTCCTTGATCTACTGCACTTGAAACTCGTTTAACTACACTTGCATTGATGAAATAAATTAGCTTCCTGTATGGACTTTGAAAAATTAAAATATCAGGGTTATTTTTTATTTCACAGAAGGATGATGGTGCCACCTTTCTCTATTTATTGGGTGGACATGATCATGTCTCAGAGACTTCTTAACATTAATAATAAAGAACTGTCCAGTAGCACAAATTCCTATTAAGACACCATCATGCTGTCTAGGCTCTAGATAGACAAATAAAATTCTACACATGTTGAACTGAAGCGAGTTTTTTTTAGCAGGCTCTAACCTTCTCACAGATCAACAAGTCGTAATTGCAGCCTCTTATTTGTATTGTGCCTGCTTGGCAAGTTACCAGCGACTTGTTGCAGGAAAATCAGCGACAAGTTGCCTGCTTTATTTTGGCTTTTGACTAGGTCCATTTCAAGCCATTGCTGGCTGGTGATGTCTGTCTGTGTTCCTTAGTTGGGGTGCAGTGGATTTCTTAACAGTTACTATAGAATAGACATGATAAATTTAACTTGTTTACCCACGCACTTCATGATACCTTGTGCTACCTACCATGAACTTTGCCCTTTCCTCCTACTACGCCTTCTGAGGTGTTGGCTTTGGATAGCATGTCGTCCAGGTCATTGATCTGCTTAAATAATGGTGACATCATCAGCAAGTTGATCCAGTCCTGTTCAGCATTTCCGCTGGGTTCAAAGCCACTCAGAGGAGCCTTGTCGCTGGGACCCATTGATGCACCTAATTTAGGAGCTGGGAGTTGAGCATAAGGGGATAAATTAAATGTTAGTGAAAGAAAATGTTCTTTTATTGTATATTCATTTTATACAAAAATATTTATCTGTCTATCAATCCAACATTATAATATATAAAACAGATGTTTACATCATGATCAGATGAGGTAGATTGGATTATATAATATTAGTAATGTTACGATCCTTTCATAATGACATGATTTTTAATTATCATTAAGTAACAGAGACTAACTGAAATGATGGGATCCATATGTTAAAAAAAAAGTTTTCGTGTAACAATGCTTGGGAAGCAGCAAAACAATCATGGGGGTAAAACATCAAGTTGTAGACAAAATACAACTGCAAATTTTAAGCACCTTCTTCCTTTCCAAAGAGAAGGTCTCCACTGGCTGCCATGTCCAGTTCACGCCTGCGTTCTTCATCCAAATCCAACTGGGAATTCTTTTCCAGCCCAGCCACAGCAATGGCTTTGCGTCTTTCTTTCCGGGCCTCCAGCTTGGCGGCTAAGGAATCAGTATTACGTTTCTGTTCCTCTTGGAGATTTTCCTGGTTGAAAGAATGCAAGAGTCAATGAATATTGATTTTCTTTGTTGTAACAATCAAATGATTGATTGATTGATTGACTGACATTATTAAAATTGATCTATCATTTAAACAGTACTCACATGAAGATGAGTAAAAATAAAATGATGTATGGTAAAAGAACATGGCAGGTGTAAGGGTCATGGATAAAGTGAACGGGATAGCAAAACATCTTAGAAAAGGTTGTTTTTTTTTTACTGTAGCAATATAATTTCAGTTTACCGTATTTGTTTTTAAATAAACCCTTTAAACTTACTTTTCAATACAACCAATGTTATGAAAAATAAAACACCACATCAATACCTCTAACTTCTTCATGTTTTCATTGTGTTCTTTCATCAGTCTCCTTTTCTCCTCCTCACTCAGGTTGAGTTTCTCAATTTCTTCTTTTTGTCTTCTGTTCCTCTCATCCATTTGCTGTTTCCTCAACCTTTCTTTCTCTTGAGCTCTGTCCTTTTGTCGTTCTACTTCCCGCTTGTGCTCTTCATCCAAGTCCTTCTCCAATTTCCTAAGCATAAAATATAACAGAAAATAATAAGGCTCTCGTCGATTTTTAATCAATTACAAAGAGCTAGTGATTACTAATTTGAATAGTTATATATATATATGAAAATATTCTTTTTAAGAATTATACACTGGGAGTAAAAGTACAGACTCATAATAATAGACTCAAGTCCTTACTGTCCAAAGTTTGCAATTTTAAGTTTCATACAAGTATCAAATTGCAGTGTATTGTCATCTGGCACCCAAGCTCCTTTTCTATAATAGCATCTCATTCAAGGTAACATTCTATACTTTCCATTAAGTTTTTGCAGTGTACTTCATACAGGATGGGACTTAGAACACTTCCTCATGTTGAACAGCCGGTAACCAGAGCCATTTAGATTCTGGCCCAGTTACAAACTTCTCGCTTAAGTAAGCATCAAAATCCCTTTATGGCTCAAAACACCTCAGACAGTGTTTTACACAGTTGAGCCAGGACAATTATGATAAAACATACACATAAAGTGAGCAGGATTGTCAGGTACAAATATGAGCTTCCCTTCTATTTCCCCAACCTTTTTCTTCTCTTTAATGTCTACATAATGCGGCTATATGACCTGAGTGACTTTAACTTGATCTCAGTTTACATAAAATAGAATAAATGAGAGCAGTCAAATTTGGCCAGGAATTGACAACAGAATAGAATGACGGAGGAGACAATGTTTGATCTTACTGCAGCTGTCCAATTAGTTGGTTCTTGCGTTGCTCCTCTCGCTTTCTTCGTTCTTCTTTCTGTCGTTCCAGTTCTTTCTGCATTTTGTTTATGACATCCTTCTTGAACTTCTCCATCTCTTCCCTGTTCCTTCTTGCTTCCTCTTCATACTTCTTCCTAAGTTCGTCAACCGGGGAATATTTACGCATTGCAGCTGCCAGCTCTTGGAGCTGTTTATCTTTGAGATCAAGACGAGCATTTGTTTCTGCGATGTCCAATTCTGGCAACAGATTCTTTACAGCCCTATCAACCATTTTCTCTGTCAGTTCATCAAAGTCAGCTAGTTGTTTCTGTAAGCAGATCAAAGAGTTAAATTGAAGTTTTGTCTTTTTCATTAAATTAGACATTTTTATGTTGTTTTAGCCCATAATTTTTGTATTCATTAATCATTAACAGTCATAATGTTATGATACGACTGGTTCAATCCCCTAGTCAATCTTTGCTAATTAAAAAAACAAAAAATGTTTAAATCCTGAGGAGAAATTTGTCTTTGGTTTTTGTCCTAATAAATAACATCAGCTCAATACAAGAGCAGTGTGACAAATGAAGGCAATTAGTGTAAAATAGTATGTCCTGGATGGGATTTGAATCCGCAACCTCCCGATTGTGAATCCAAAGTGCAACCGCTGTGCCACTGTAACCAAGAGCACGTTTTTATTTAAATTTGAAGTGTACTTTATAAATGAGAAATTTCAAAAAGAGATCTGAAATTTAAATCAGGTGTGAATTAATATCTCTTCATTCAGAACTGATCATGGTTACTAAATAAAATCTACTCAGCCTGAGAATAGAAAGAAAATTGACCAGACCTTCTGTCTCTGCTGAAGCTGTTCCTTCTTTTCAGACAGTTCTTCAGGTGTCAGTGAGCCTGCATTACCCATCAAGTCCACCAGCTCTTGCTCAAAGGCCGATTGCAAGATTTGTCTCTCATCAGATCTCTATTAAATTGAAAATTAATTACAAGATGAAATTACACCATAATATTTCTACTTCATAAAGATACATTCAGATAGTGGAATAAATCCCCTACCATTAGAAAGTACGGTTCAGTAAAAATACAGAAGATTTCAAGCAGAAACTTAAAGGTACAAAACTAATATCAAAATACTGGATTATATACTTTAGGCGCATTGGCAAGAATATTCCGCTTTCTGAGTTTGTCAGCTTTTCTGGAGACTACTAGATCAAAACTTTCAATCATTAAATAAGAATTTTTTTTTTTTCATTAAGTTCAGTGTGGAACATGTTGAAGTGAAGCAAGTAAAGGTCATCAACATGGACACCATTAAAGCAGTTTGCGTGATAATATATTTTCTTTTAAATCATAAATGAAGCTCAATATTGTTAGTAGCAACTTAAATTGATCCACATGCCTGTTTCTCCATGTCTGCTCTTGCTTTCTTCAATGCCGCCTCTCTTTCTTTGGCTAACTGGTCCTCCAGGTGGATAGCTTCTTTTATGTGTCGCTGGCGCAACACGGTGTAAATCATATTTTCAGCTTCTTTTCCATTTTTGCCCTATCAAAGAGAAAGAAAAGAAAAGAAACAAATTATGTCAAAACTAGAATAAATACAATTTTCCAGTGGCATAAGATTTATTTCCTTGTAACTCAGTAGTGTTTTTTATCGTTTCTTTTAAATATCAAACTCCAAAGTGCAGTGGGAAGTTACGAAGTTGTGCCGAATGAAAAAATATTTGTGGTTTTAGCTGAAACATATAGAAATAAATAAAACTTCTAGTGATAAATAAATACTTGTGAATGAAATAAATACAAGGAGCCCAGGCTAATACATGTAATTTGAATAATGTCACAATGGAATTGATACAGATCTGAGTTTACACAAATTTCCCAATCCAATCCATCCCATGACTGTCAAACAAGGAGATTCAAATCAGATATCTTATACTGACATGACGTCTTCAAAATGAAATAAATATATAATTATGGTTAACTATATTATAGCGACAATGATGGCTTACTTTAAGAGAGTCTTTGAGAGCAGAACCTTCAACTTCTCTTGCTAGTTTGTCATTGAGAGCATCTCTAGCTTGCTGCTGTTTGACAAGTTCTTCTTCCATTTCAAAAGCATGTGCCTGCTCTAGCTGTTCTTTCTGTTTCCCTCTTCTTTCCGCCATCTTGAAACAAATGAAAAGTCAGTGTCATTTTCAAGTTTTTTGAAACAGACAAAAATAGCAAACACACAACGACACACACACACACACATACACACACACAAAAAACAACGATAACAACAAAAAAGAAAAAAAAATGACAAAACTCCAAAAAGGAAAGAAACATGCAACAACATTATCGACAAAAAAACAACTCCCAAAAAACAAAAAAGAAACAAAGTAAATACCTTTTCCAATCCCAACACAAATAAGGAGGTACATTTTTGCCATAGTACCCAAAAAGAAACAAACAAAACAAATAAATTCTTTACCAATCTCAACACAAATACTGAGGTACACTTTTGTCCTATCCAATGATAAAGATGCTCTAGCATTGTGAACAGCTATGCTAATTTATACCGGAAACATTTTTTTACCCTGTAAAAGGGACAATCTTATTCAACCATGTCAAAGACACAAAAGGAAAGAAAAGATTTATCAATTGCCCTACTCAAGGGTAGATGCACACCTCCACTCATTCTTCACTGACACAGCAAGACTATGGGACTCCCTTCCAAAAAGTGTCCAGAAAACAGAAAATCGAGACAAATTCTAAACAGTCGGCCAAATAACAACTAAAGCTTCGAATCAATGTATTATGTCAACGTCAAGCCAACCACTCTTGCCATGCACAGGTGCATATATCTACAAGCCGTGAAGCTGCGACAAAATGGATTGGAGTGGAACAACACTCACCCTCTTTTCCAAAGCTTTCTTCTGCTTTTCTCTTTCCAAATCCATACTACTTTGAATGGCCCTTTGCTCTTTGTTGAATTTGTCCATCAGTTTCTTATACTCTTCCTCAGACAGATTCTTTCCTTGAAGAAGAACCTCCCTGTCAAACTTGGCCTGTTGGTTGGCCTGCACCTGTTTATAAAAAAAAAAAAAAAACTCCTTTGTTTTATTGTTATTGAATTCACAGTCAATAAGATAAAATAAAAAGATTTCATTTATGTACGACTTTACCCCATGCGTGGTAAAACAGGCTCAAAGAGCTTTAGAATATATTAAAAATTGTCCCCAGCAGCCATGCCTCCTGGCAAGCATACAGTAAAGTGCAGTCCATTTGGCACAACAATACCAGCCTATTGCCAGGTACCCATTAGACACTTGGGGTAGGGTAAAGCAATCGCAGCAAATTTTTGTGCTTAAGGAAAAACACGATGGTTGTTTGCAGGAATCGAACCCAACCCCCCCTTGGTCTGAAGCCAAATGCTAAATAATTGAGACAGTGTTTCAATGCATTCAATTCATCATGAAATGTAATAATAACTACTAAAAAACAATGCAACTTATGTTGAAGTCAAGACTGCATTATTTTTCAATAGAATTTAGTTACATCTACATTGATTGTACGCAGCTTTTAAATATTCGTTTGAGGACTTCAGTAATAACTTTTGTCTGTTAAGCTGATGAATTATAAAATACAAGAGCACTTCTCATTACTTAACTTACAATTTAGTGATTTTTAAAATACCTTTGAGTTCATGTTTTAATTATGATAAATTAACTCAAAAATAAAATATAGGCCTACTGACCAGTTTCAGCTGCTGATCGATCTGTTCATCCACTTCCTTTTTCTGAGTCTCCAATTCATTGTCCAAATCTCTTTCCATCTTCCTGTCTTCCTTGCTGTGCTCTACCTCCATGGCCTCCTGCTTCTTCAACTGCTCATCTATCAAGGCCTGCTGTTGACTGGACAACTTCTCGCTGTTTAACTTCTCATTGATGCTGGTTATAAGATTGGCAGCTTCAGCGTCATCCTTGGCGGCCTATTAAGGAAAGTGAGAGGAAGAAGACAAACATAAAAAAAACCCAAAAATAAAGAAAAGAAAACAAGATCACAAGGTAGGTAATGCATGGCTTGTTTAATAAAATACTGAATCATAAATCTTTTATTCACTTATCATACTTATTTTTTGTTATTTTTATTGTTTGTTTTTTTAAAGATGACAAAGCTTATTCCCTTCTTATTTTGTTATTCATTTTATACTTCTTATTTTGTACATTAAACTGATCCAGAGTACAGACAATAATAATGATTAATTCTTTTGACAACTCTTAAAAAGCAGCAGTAGAAATTAACAAGTTCAACACAAAGACATACTATGTCCATTTCTTACATTTTCATTACCGGGTTCATGTATCATTATCATTAGAGGTCATTATGAACACTTAGTCTTTTCTCATTCATTTTGTCCCAATTCCCTTTTACCACTTATGATATGAAAATGGATGCACTGGTACCTCAAAATCAAGCATATCCCTTTCAAAAAATCAATATCTTTTTCCACTGTCAAAATTAGATTGTGCCTAATAATCTAGCTATGCTTAAGCAAAACTTACGTGTGTTTTTGTCATTCGGTCAAGCTCTTTACCAACAGCATCATCCTTTGCAAGTTGTTCTCTCATTCTTTTGCGAGCTGCCACTTTAGCTTTGACCTTGTCAAGGTTGGCTTCCCGCTCATCTTGCAGTTTTGATCGTAGACGGCGTTGCTCATCATTGAAACGGTCCATGATTTCTTTCCGATCCTTTTCACTGGCATTTTTAAGGAGTGCTTTGAGAGCCTCTTCCTGGGCCTTCCTCAACTGGTCCTGAGCAAATATAATATGATACATTGTGAAATGGAAAAATTAAATATTGGCTAGAACAGGAAAAGGCACTATGGACTGATGCAAAACCAAAGTCTTGAATGAACTAGCACATTAAGTGTTTAAATGTCTCAATTCAAAGTTCTTGCTTTCTGCCGACACTCATCAAATTTACCTGGAATGTCTGATAAATAAGAGTTTTTCAAAAAGTAATATTTGACATATTTAGATATTTTAAAAAATCATGAAAAAATTGTGAAATTCTTTTTTTCACAGGACATATGATGTTAATGTATCATAAATAAGAATTGCACTCATATATTTACATTCTCATGTTGCTTGATGGCCTTCATCAATGCAGCGTCCTCTGCATTTCGGTCGGCCTCATTCATCAATGACAATTTTTCCATGAGGACTTTTCTTTCCTCTTCAGACAGGAGAGCCAGTTCCTCTTCTGTGGGTTGTCTCACATTGCTGTGACCACCTCTTTCCCTAAGTTTCTTCATCAATGCTTTGGTCACATCATCCATGCTGAAATGAGTCTTCATAGCTTTCTTGAATTCTTCTTGTTGTTGCTTGTTGAGTCCCAAGTTTTTGACCATCTGGTTGAAATCGGCTTCTGTTTGGTCCCGTTGTTCTGACTCAATGTCAGGAATTCCAGCAAGTTTAACCTGGATGAGGGATAACAAAAGATTTAAAAAATAAGACACACAAAGACTTGTTTTAAAAATATACAATGTATTGAAGTACAAACACAGAAACAAATATCCTTTTCTCTAAATTAAAGATTTTCAAGACTGAGAAATAGGCAATAACATTTATATATGCTTTGATTCATATAACATGAATTTTATCAATGGCTGAATTGAAAACAGACTAGACAATCACATAAAAAAGACAACTGGATTCTAAAGAAGTAAAACAATATCAGAAAAGGATTCATCCATACTCTCATTATTTGTCATTAAGCTCAACACTCCATCAAACCTTGTTCAGGCCTCATCTCTCCTCATGAAATACAGGAGAGAAACAAAACTCTTACAAGATTTAAACTTCCCAATATTGAATTCAAGAGTCAACTAAAAACAACACTTACTCTGTCACATAAAGGACAAAATGTCAATGGAATTTATTTATTTATGTATTCATTAGCTTTGTCAATGAATATTTATTCATTAGTCCTGTCAATAAATATTTATTAATTAGAAGTGTCAACAAATATTTTTGTGCCATGGCACCTATTCTCACCTCAGCCTGCATCTGCTCCTGTTTCTGTTGGAGCAGTTTAAGCTGGTGGTCGAGTTCATCATGAGTTGAAGCGGGAATATCTGGCACTTCATCGGCAGAAACACCAAATCCTGTCGAAGAAGACAATGCAAAAATCACATTAAAGAAAGAGTGACAGTGACAACGTGAAAGAAAATGATAGGATAAAAGATTTCTAGCTATGCATGACTGTTGTTATTATTAATTTTGTTGACACATGGCCTCTCGTGATGCATAGACAATTATTTTATTTTCGCTCTTCAACCTGAAATAATACTTTGATTTGGGGGGAAATCCAACCATCAAAATCATCAAACCTATTGACTGTAATTAAAATCAACTTAAAAATTGAAATAACAGGAAAATATACTTTAAACTAGCTGGGCACCCGGCCCTGCACGGGTTTGTAAAAACATAATATTTATTTGTTTTGATTTCCTCCCTTGCCAGTTAAACATGGAGCAGGTCAATGAGCCTAGTGAACACGGGAATTTGAAATGTTTCTAAAACAAAAAGTACAGAGAC
>JBCHJU010153617.1:0-10223 GCA_039654505.1 Plocamopherus imperialis | reverse complement strand
GAGAGAGAGAGAGAGAGAGAGAGAGAGAGAGAGAGAGAGAGAGAGAGAGAGAGAAACAGACAAACAGACAAAAAAGAGAGATGATAACGATACTTATAAGAAAGGTTTAAAGGTGCGGATGACAAAAAGCAGAGTGAAAGATGTAGCAACCCACACTCACACTTATTAAACGTATCAACCACAGACTGAGTGACAAAGCAATACACAAAAAGAACACACACACACAGAACACACACAAAAATCCACAACAAATGCATATTAGTATGTATGGTACTTTATTTATGAAACGGTGAGACGACTATAAAGTTAAACAGATGCACCAATGTTCCTTGCAAAGCCTTACTTCTTTTTTAGAGATTGGGATATTTTGTATTTTATATTACAGAGTTTTACAAGTGACATAAAACCTTTTGGCCGATATTTTAAATATTTTAGACGTAGGAACGAAATCAAGCTCCAAACAGCCACTAGGGACACCAATAATTTAATTCATATACATGAATACATGTATATAAATTTATACAGTAGAAACTGGTTAAACCAAAAATCATTTCAAGTGATTTCCCCTTCTTATTTATTAAATGTGTATTGCTAATAAAGGATACTAAAAAACAATCTTTTTAAAAAATCTGAAACTGCCAACTGCCTTTCACTGCCAAACTATCAGAAAATAAAAGGAAAAGGGATCTTAAATTTTGGCTTTCCATCCCATCCAGCATTATTATTACAAAACTAAGTTACAAAAAAAAAAAAAAAAGTTATATTGCGGTCAATAAAAATGACTCGACAAAGTCACTGCCTTTCCATTTCACAGTCGAGCCAATAGCCAAAAAAAAAAAAAAAAGTAATGAATTAATGCCTGGGCCACAACAATATGCATGGTGTGTCAACTGTCAACTCTATCACGATACACGCACACAAGGCCATACACACCAGCTTTCCTTTATCCTCACACACTCATTGTCTTTACATTTAGACCATATCGTCCATGTGATGGTCGAAACACTTACATCCATTATAGAATGTCAATGTACTTGGGCAATTAGAGAATTACATCAACAATATACTTGAAACCCCCCCCCCCCCCCCCCCAAAAAAAATATTCAAGTAACCATTTCCTCTAGAATTTCGGTTTAACAGGTTTCTACTGTACATCCACGATAAAGGGAAGGCCAAAACATAGCATGGATTATATATATCAATGATATTAAAAAACAGAAAGCCCTAATAATTTCACTTTTTTTCTCCCCCTATTGTTTAATTTGCTTTTCCATCTCCCGTAAATAAGCATGTAGCAATGCAGCTAAGCCTTCCAAATAAAAAGCTGGATTCATTCGATGGGGCTGACTTTCATACTAATCAGGTACAATCATTGTACCGTAATAATAAAAAAAATTACTAATTCATAGAATCATAATGTTCATAAAGTGATGCAGCCTGCCGAAATATATCAGATGTCTCCACTTAAAACTACATGTACGGTACATGTATTTCATTTTACTCTGCCAATCTATGACGCCTCCAAATGTCAGTTGCAAACACAGATACAAGTTCAAAGCCATTGATTTTAACTATTCTTTCTTTCTTCCTATTCTTTTTCCTGCTTTGTTTTACTTTCTGTCTGGAAATAAAAATAGTGGACAAATCCATAAACAAAAATGAAAAAATATATTATTGTCCCATCAAATTAAAATTATTTGGAAACATTATGATCCATTTCATCAAGATGCAACACTCTTTAAAAAGAAAAAAAAAAGAAAAAAAAAAGAAAAAGAAGAGAAGAAAGAAAGAAAGAGTGCAAGAAAGGAAAAAGGAAATACGGAAAGAAAGAAAAGAAGAAACAAAGAAGGAAAGAGAACAAAGAGGTTTGTAAGTCTGCAATAAGGATCAATATGGCTAAAAAAAAAAAAAAAAAAAAGTAAAGCCTTTTGAAGATCCTCTCTTGCAGTCACATATCTAAGATATTTCTTTGTACATAGCAAAATGCAAAATATGGATTATTCACATAAATAAACATTAAAATTTAATTTTATTTGACGAATAGGAATATCAATCAATAAAGAGAAAGCACTGAAGGAAAAAGGACCAAATTAAACACTTATCCTAAAAAAAAAAATGACACAGAACAATACTGAAAAGTAGGGGGCAAAGATCTGTCTTTGTCTTTTGGGGGGAGGGAGTTGGAATTAAGCATGAAAAAAAATCATCTTAAAAAAAACAAAACAACAACAACAAAGAAAACATTGAACAACCAGAAGAAAAGCACAATACAATGATGAGGGAAAATATTGAGGAATTTTTGTGTAAATTAAAAAAGCAGTCGCACAGCTTCAAGCACACAAAGGAAATCTAGTCATGATCAATTAAAGATGCATTAAATTAAAAAACACACACACACACAAAATCAATCAGACATCATGAAGAAAGACAAACTGCATCATGCACGCACACACACACACAAACACACACACCCAACCACAAAAGACAAGAAACAGGAAAGTTAAGTGCAGGTAGGTTGTAGAATTTGAACCAGAAGGGACAATCTAGAAAATGAGGGTTAGACATCTGAGGTGTTGAAAAGAAGGGCCATACTGAACTGAATTGTAAAGTTCCTGCAAGAGGGGCAATCTACAGGACTTCTTTCAAATATGGCAGAACTGGACACAGCAATAATGGATGCAAATTGAAAGAATGGAAGGGGTAAAAGTAAGTTTAAATAAATATAACATAATACACACACATGTAAAACCTGTCAGAAAATTCACAAAAGAGAGGCAAATATTCTTAGCAGATCACTCAACATGGAGGCAAAAACTAGAATCATAACCACTTTTGTCTCCACTGTGGTAAAAGGAGAAAGTGACAATATATTGCACCAGACTCATTTTAAGTTTACTGAGGCCAAAATGCCATCTAAGATGTTCGACATGTTTGACAGACATCAACCCACTCCTCAAAGAAACCTGATAAATGAATTGTTCTAGAAAAGAAAAATGTGGAAGCATTGTATTCAGTTCAAGATCAAAATAAATTCAGGTTGGACACTACACTTCCTTGCAAGAATTAGTCAAGGAATGGGTTTGCATGAATACACAACACACACACAAAATACAAAGGAAATATATACAATGTAGTTGACATCTACTTGATAAATAATTTCTCTTTTTACATCCATTTTGAACTTTCTGAGTGAGTGCATGTTTAGTCAAATTGATGGCACAAGGCTAGTTAGGAAAAAAAAAACCGTCAGGAGTTCTTATCCATTTTTTTATTTATTTAAAGCCAGGACTTAAAATCAGTGTCACATTCTTTCAGCGATACTGGTTTTATTTAAAGTGAAATTTTCTTAAGAAAAGGAAGAAAAAAGGAACTATTTTCATACACTGTGACCATCAGGGGAAGATAAACAATCTTAACTTGGGTGCAGTGCATTCATAAGATAAGTTACATACATAGAACTCTGTTATTACCATGTTCCAGACACGCAAATGAAAAATAGTTGAGAACCATGAAAGACACATTCCATAAGTTAGAGCAACAAAATAGAACAGACTTTTGCAAATCTTTCCATCTCACTACTCAACATTCACTTTGTTCAAATCAGAATATTGCCAATAGATAATAATCATCTAAGCTTCATTTAAAATAACAAATCCAACTTGATGACTGACAACGACAAGTTACACTGAGATATAAAAATATGTAAGAAAAAAAAAAAAGAAGAAACAATCCACAAACGCTACGGTAGTTAAAGAAAAAAATAAGAGAAGATAAAATGATATAAGGCAGACAAATATATGAAGGGAAACACACTAAATAAATAAATTTCAAAACAATTGATTCTACATACACCTTGATGGTCTTTCCTGGACACAAATTATATATGAAAGAAGTGAGGAAAGCAAACATGTATGCTAGGTCACACACACAAAGATCAGTTTCCCTCTGAGTATTCAAGTTACAGCAGACAGCACTATGTGGAAAAAGGATGTGGTGTTCTTATTCAAAGAGGGCACAGAACTTGCTCACTCAAATGACAAGCCAATTATGGTTAGGTACAATAATGATTCAAGCTCAAATATTCCTAACAAGCAAAACCAATCGGCATTTTAACCACTCTTGACATTACATTCCATGATAAACATGTCAATTATCAATGAGTGAACTCTCAGATTTCCTAAGGAAAACTTTGATATGAGAACTGACTGAAATCTCCATTAGTAATTAATAGAAATAAAAGAAAAGTATATATCTAAAAAAATACAAAGCTCAAAGTAAGTAAGTAACATATAAATGACACACTCTCACTCTAATGTCATAAAAAAAACAACAACAACAAAAAAGACAAAAAAAAAACAAAAAAAAAACAACAACCAAAAAACAATCATGGATTATATGGACAAATATAATCAATTACACTATGTATATATATTTATATATATAATATATATGGAAGGAATGATGCTCAAATAGGATGCATTTAGACAAATGTTCGGCATTATGATAGAATTATGAAATGTTTCAATGATGCTCATTTATAGCACAACTTTGAAAAAAAAAAAAAAAAAAATCCTGTACAATACAAAAGACAAAAAAAAAAAAAAAAGAAAAAAATTTTTTTTTAAATCGGACTAAGTCCTCTACCTAAATTCTAATAACCTCATCAACCTCAATTGATGAAAGAAAATCCTTGTACATTATAATATAGGTAAGTAACAAATAAGAAACCACAAATCTTTTCTTTACCACTACTTTGAAAAACTTTTATTCCACTTTCACTCACAGTGTTGCTGGGTGAAAATGACAAGTCATGGAAACAAGCTGATGCAGCAAAAAGGTTTCCTGGTCCTGCCTGGACAGGTCTACTTGATACTTGTTTTATACATGTGTAGACGTCCGGACACTAGAGTAATGGACACAAATTCTCTTGAAACACTAGCAAAAATAAAAAGAGTTCATAGCACCTTGGACAAAAAAAAATATCTTTCAAAGACTTAACGGAAGGACATGAAAAGACTACGATATGAAAGATTACAACTGTCAGCTTAACACAATGCAACAAGCAAAGAAACTATAAAGATTGAAATAGTCACATATCATATTAGAATTAAGATATTGAATGAAACAAGAAAACTTGAAATTCCAGCTATGAAACAGCTCCTGAATTGCCTTTCTCACATCACACCTCTCCTGCTACTTGAACAGTTAGACATGTTTAAAGAGAAAATAAATACAAAATGTCACAAAGAATAACTGGAGATAAAGACTTGAGACTGAGTGAATTACAATCTCCATCTTACACAAAGCTGCAGCTTCCTCAAGCTTCAAAATTTTAACATCTTTTTTGGAGTGATTGTAAAAAAACAAAAAAAAAAAACAACATAACTTCCCAATCAGCCATTAAATAAACACACAAAAAGAACTATCCCAAAAACTCCAAAACAAAAAAAAACAACAAAAAACAAACCAAGTGAAAGCACTGAAGCATTGCTACCAGAACAGAAGTCAATATGAGCCAATAAGTTAACAACACAACACTGAGGTTCGAGCTTGTCTATTCTTTTCTTCACATTACTTTACCACAGACTTAAGGTATGGACAAGTCTAGTCCTGATGTCAGGGACCCGGCTACCAGGTCAAAGTACCACTATAAACCCTAACCCAAGCTCATCCATATAAATTATATACATATGCTCACACCTCGATAATCTTATCTTGACACCTCCATCCCCTAATTTGTTTGGGGGCCCAGGTCATCAAATTTTCTGGACTATCAAAAAACTGTCCTTATATGTATGTATATCATATCAATCGTAGATAATGATGCTAAAGTTAAGAAGGCTAAATGACACTTATGTATGTTAAATTTTATTATACATGATATAGACAAGTCAGGCAAAATTTATGTCTCCACGACTTGCATATAGAGGCCTAGAAAGATGAAGGGAAAAAAAGAGGAAAAACTAATAGAAGAGGGAGGGAGGGAGGGAGGGAGGGAGGGAGGCAGGGGGTGGTTGGTGGTGGGCATCCTTTGGAGGTTGTTTTAGTTGTAACATTATATTCTTTTAAATGTAACATTATATTCTTTTCTGCCTTGCTGAGTTCTCACAGTTCTGGAGTATTGAGATAAAAACTCGATGTTATTATAGGATATCTTTCCTGAAGTAGGTTTCTGGATCTGGAAGATCAAATTTCCAGATAATAGTAGACAAATATATAAGAAATAATCTATCCCCAGCCAATTTAGTCAGGGTTGTAGTGGGATCCGGATTATCAAGTACTGAAATATCGAGGTGCAACTTTATATATATACAAATCAATCTCTGTTCCCTCTCAAATATACTGACATCCAGGATCGAGCAGAGCATTCTTTCCGATGAGATAAGTGAGGTAAATACATCAGTGAATAAATACTGTCCCAAGTCCATCATCAAGAACAACATTATATATATATATATAATATGTATTTACGATACATGTTACATTTCACATAAAATGGAAGTCTTCAAGTTAAAAAAGCACACAAACGAACATACATATGTCTATCATCAATATCTGGAAGATAGAATATTATTATTACACCAGAAAAAGAAAAAGTATTATTATTCTAACAAGTGCACACTTCGCTTGAACTCAGACATATCAACACCCTTTAAATTTCAATTTTCAATTACATAATAAACATCTACGTCACATCATGTGCTTGTTCTGATTCCTTTACCGCCCTGACTTTGAATGTTGAATCAGCCACTGCAAAGTTATGTCTGCAAAGAGAAACATAAAATATCCAAGTAAGTCTCAACCAAAAGTTCAGTAAGTTTGGTAATGCAGTATCACAATATTAAATTTGAGAAAGAATCATTGGAAAAGAGTGGAGAGAAAGAGTTTGATTACATTCATCATAGTAAAAGAAATGTACATTTTATATATACATAAGGGATATATTTAACTGCAATGGGTTATTTTTAGATATTGTCCTGCCTTTACATTCCAGTCGGGATGAACTGGTTACCTATTACAGGTGGTGTAAATTTAGTCTGTGATGATTTCTTTCTGTCAGGTTTTATATAAAGACATCGTAATCAGTGGTGGAATTATTGAAACAATCTGCATCAATCTGTCAAAATGATCACTCGTCCCTATTGTCAAACAATAGTCCAACAAATCGAATTACAGCCAATCTCTAGTTGAACGAGAAAAAGATGGGACTTCACCCTATTCGCCATCTATCAGTGATGGATGGTCTCAATGTCATTAGTACATGTGGACCAAGGTGAAGAAATAAACAATAGGACAAAAGAAATCATGAACAAGGTTTACATGGAATGAGAAGCAAAGTCAGGAAGACCAAAATCAATTCCCTACAGAAAAAAAAATTAGAAAAGAATAACAGGTCATTCCTATCATCTACTTCCACCCTCAGTGGGGCTTCAGAGGTGTGAAGCACTGACAGGGAATATTAGTTACAGTTGATGCCACTTATTCTGACCAGAATGTTAGAAGCACAATCAAGGGAGGCATATCAACCGCAAAATGATGGTCCATGATTAAGCAATTTGATAAACTTAACTTTTCAAGGACAAAGCATGAAAGGTCACACTTTAAAGAAACATAGCTTCTTTGATATTTTCCTTTTGAGCTAAAGAAAATAAATAAATTATAGATGTTTTTTTCAGAATGAAAAAGAGTTATATTTTTTAAAATCTTACCAATATTTTCTTTCTCTTTGCATGATATCGAATAGCAGCAAATTTCACGGTCTTGAATAGCAGACAGATTCCTGTTGGAATAATTGTGAAGAATAAGGTGAACAGGTCTTTAAGAAATTTACCTAGAGTGGTTTCAACAAAGATTTAATTTGATCTAATCTTTTCCAAGCTAAATCAAACATTGATGAAGTTGAGGGATTTTACTACATTAAACATGAACATTACCTCTTATGGAGAAGACATAAAAAAAGCAACAACAAAAGACAAGTATGTATTGAAGTTATGTCAAAATGATCAACATTAAATAAAATGAATCAAAAGCATTCGTACAAGGAAAGAAAAAATCCTGACAACACATGAGGACTCTAATAACGCTTTGTCAAAAACTATTTTCATAAAAATATTACATGATAAGCCTAATAATTCTAAAACAAAAAATCAGCCCCTCTCCCCTCCCCACCACCCCACCCCCCCTCCTCCTCCCCTAAAAAAGCTGAATCAAAATCAAAGCAAATAAATAGAAAGGAACCCCACATCAATGCAAAAATTAAAAAAAATATTTCATGAACACCATCAGGTTTTTGCAAATATTTGGGAAAAAAAAAACAACTCACAAAAAAAAAAAAAAAACATGACTAACAGCATAGACAAAAAAAAATAAAAATCCTATAATAATGTTGCCTAAAATAATTTGATTTTGGTTAAAAGAAACTATGTACCACATAAAAGACAAATGACTTACATTCTCTCAATAAGTTCTTTTTCATCCAGGGCTCCTTGAAGATCCCGTTTGTTCCCTAACACCAATACTGGTATACCCTGAAGCTGAGGTTTGTCTAGCAGATTGTGAAGCTCATTGCGAGATGCTTCCAGCTTATCATGATCTGCAGCATCAACCATATAACTGAAGGAATTAAAAAAAAAAAAAAGGAAAAGAAAGGAAATTATCGTTAAAAATCGACCCTAACAAAAATAACAAGAAGTGATTCCCTCAATGATTATTCTTGGGCATTTTTTTCACAAAATTGTTACAAATTTGTTACATGTAGCGTACCATAATAATTAGACATTCCATTCAGGAATGAATGGAATTTCCACTCTAAAAAAATTTTAAAAGAGGAATTTAAGTTTTAACACAGGATATCTAGATATGAAGGAAAACAGCAATAAAAACTTACACAATTGCATTTACGCCTCGGCAGTACCTCTCCCACATGCTTCTGAACCTTGGTTGACCACCTATATCCCACAACTAGATTAAAAAAAAAAATAAAAAAATAAGAAGGAAAATGAAACATTCATAATATAATACAAAGAATGACAGGGCTTGAGTAAGCACCTCATTTACTAAATTCTCTGTTAACATTGTCTCGTTGTTGGCTAGAAATGCCTACCATGATGAGTCTGTCCTTTATGAAAATTGAGCAGTCTTATACATTCAATCCTATTCATTCCATTATTATATGTTGTCCATCCACATTTCCATCTATGAGTAGTATCTAGTTAAATTATTGCCTCTCAAATAAAAAATCCCTCACTGATCTCAGAAGGGGCAAAGATCTGATAAATCAGAATGTGTGAAAGCAATCAGTTGTATTTAAACGGTGCCTCTGCCTTCATAGTTCAAACACACAGATACATAAACTTGGGTGGACAAATTTGATTTGGAACTGAGACCATGTTACCACTACTATAACTCCTTTCACATTAGTGTTAATGTTGTCATTGATTTGCGATCCCTAAATAAATATTTTTTTTTACAGAAGATAGAAAATGACTAAGAGTCATTTTGGTTAAAACTTAACTAACCATCCCTAGACTGGTAATAAACATTATGCATATTTCCTAAGCTCCTGTGGTTCATAAGGGAACCATCATGCTGGCATTTGATACAAACTTTATTTATGTCCAAAGTTAGACCCTCCCATTTGAATACTAAAGGCGAAAGAGCTTTCTTTCAAGATGCCTTTCATATCTTATTCATTTTAGTTGATAAAAGAATCCATCCACTTATCGAAAGTTAAAAAGTGTTGAATAAGCAATCAGTTTGTTCGCCGGACTCGTAAGTGATAGTACATCAGAAATTATCTGTTACGGCACCAACTCATATCGTAGATCTACCCTACTTACATTACTCTGAAACAACATTTTAACCGAAAGGAAAAGCCATACATGGACAATTGAACTGAGACAGGCAAAATAAGAAACAAGCAATCATGAAATTGAGTGTGCAGTTGAAGATTAAGTAGAATGGACAATAACCTAAAAAGAACAGAATTAAATTGATAGTGGGGGACATGCATAAAAGAATAAAAACCCTAAGCCTCAAGACTTTCCCTCTCCTCAATTCAAGAGACATAGGTAAACACCTGATTTGATGATGGGATCAAAAAAGTCAAGAATGATAACACACCGTAACTTAAAGTGATTTGACATGAAAAAGTCATTAATGAGAGATTATGATGCAATAGTAGCCGGAGGCTGATCTGAAGCATACAATTACGTACCATATAT